>JAUZSZ010000146.1:15748200-15760966 GCA_034780575.1 Labeobarbus marequensis
TGGTTACAAACTTTCTTCAAAATATCTTCCTTTATGTTCGGCAGAACAAAGAAATTCATACAGGTTTGGAACTACTTCAGGTGTTACATTTGCACATTAAGATTTAGTGTTGCTCTAGACTTAACTGCTATGCAAACGAAGAGGGAGGCGAGTTAGTGTTTTGACTGTCAAGTAACAAACGCAGAAGGAATCCTCTGTGCTTGTGTAAACTGTTTAAATATTTGGCTGGAAACATTTCAAAAGTTTGTGAACTTGTTGATACTTCAGATGTATAATTTTTCCATTTTCAGTTTTTAAGGATGAACAGGCTGCGATTTGTATTTGGCTGGAAACGCTTCAAAAGTTTGTGAACTTGTTGATACTTATAATGTATAATTTTTCCATCTTCAGCTTTTTGGATTAACAGGCTATTTAGAGTAAACAAATGTTTAGTTCACTCAGTGGCGTGCACAGACTTCCGGAGCGACGGGGGAGAAATTTCAGTCCAAGGATCCACTGAGTTCACTTAAATTTTCTTTAAATATCTTAAGTGAGGCATTCATGATGGAGGTGACACTACAGAAAGTTATGAGCAACCATTCGGTCTTAAATTAATGATGAAAACCCAAAAATTTGTTAATGCGTAACAGTGACACCTTGACACTCATCAGTAAAACCAATATACCAGTAAAGTATAGTAAGGTGATATAAGGTAAGTGCAAGTATGATAGAGGTATGTGGTAACTGGATATTACACTTAAGGCTACCATACCTTTCAGAGACAATTATGTGAATAACTTTGTGCCTGTTTGTGATGCCAAAACAAACCTATGACTTACACCTCAGGTACTTAAGGAAGTGCCAAACCCTGCATGAACCCTTATCATTAGGCAGGTGGTATTTGTAAACAGGATACAGGATATGTTGTTTGCATTTCAAACTCTCTGTCCAACCACATGGCTATATTTGTGCACTGAACATTTATAGTTCAATCAATTGCTGATGGTTAAAACCAGTCCTCCTTGCTTTTTTGTCATGTAATAGTTTGTTTGATCTAATAATTCAAATTACAGATGTAAAATTGAATCTGTTTCAGGTTGCCTGTAAGACAAAAGTGTATTATTTAATTTGTCAACTGTCAGAAACTCACCCAAACTTTCCATTTCATTTCAAATATGTGTATAAGTTCATTGATACTTAGTTCATATTTGAGAGCATAAGACAGATTTATGCACTATAATTAATCACACCATTTTGCAGTTAATTACACATGACTTCCCCTGTTAACCATTCTTGTCATAAGCATTTCTATGCCTTTTTCACTGCCTTTTGATGCTGAATGGAATTAGATTAACTGTTCAAATTAAATGATAATTATTGACTGCAGGTGTTGAATTTGCATATTTACTTAATGTGTTGTTTTAGATTTAAATGCAATGCAATCGAAGAGAGAGGGAAATTGGTGGTTTGGCTGTCAAGTACCAAATGCAGAAGGAATCCTCTGTGCTTTTGTAATTACTGACTCAGGTACTGTTTAAATATTTGGTTGGAAACGTTTCAGTTTGTGAACTTGTTGGTACTTCAAATGTGTATTTTTTTTTTCTTTTTTTCAATCTTCATTTTTTAAAATACAAGCTGTTTTGCAAGAACAAATGGTTTGTTCAGCAGTAGTTATGGTATGGTTATTATAGTATCATTGAGATATAGTTTTTATAAATATTTTGAATTAATTTTAATTTTTATATTTTCTGTTTTAATTTAAATGTAATTAAAGTTTTAGTCATTTTGCTCTGTTTTTGCAATTTTTCGTAGTTTTCATACTTTTTATCTCAGTTTTACTTTATTTTAGTAGCCTACAACAAGATGAGCTAAATGAAAATGAGAGATGAAAAAATAAGTTTCAGTTTAGTTGTTTTAGTTAAAGTTTATTTCAAGTAACACAAATAGTTTTTGTTGTTTTCGTTGTTTTGTTTTAGTTAGCTATACCAGCCCTGTGAATACGATGTGGCATCTTTAATTTGTTGTGCATGCAGGATATAGAAAAATTGTTCAGTATGTTCCATGCCACTAAATTCTTAAATGTTTTAAAAAGGCTGAATGTATTATATATTGTGAATTATGTACAATGTCTACACACGTCACACGACATGCCTTTTGGGAGTCAGTTGTTGGCAGTTGAATTAATATTTTGCGCAATTATTTTTCTCATGAAAGTTTGAATGCCATCTCCCAAGCCGTGGGAAACCACTGTACTTTTCCCATGCATCAGAACGATAATAAAGAACAAAGAAATTTCAAAAAGCAATTCATGAAAAGATGAGTTACTGAATAAATACTAAAAAGCCTTTGCTGTAATTTCTTAAATCACTCTGAATTATTATCATTGATTAATTGACAGAAAACCTTATAATAAATTAACAGTATTATAATGATAAAATAAACTTCTGGTTGCACATCTCAGTTGTGTCAGGGGAGTAAACAAGGAGGTAAACATTATAAACTTTTTTTTTCCACTAAAAGTATTGAAATAAGATCTAATTTGAGTTCTTAACAAGCTAGTATGTGTGTGGACATGCATCTGTGTTGTACTGTTTTCATTTATGAATGCTGTAAATTTTTACTTTGTATATCTTATTACTGTGCAACCATCATAAATATTATAATCATAATCAAACAAAACTCAGATCCACCTTTTGGCATTGCAATCAGGTTGCTGAATATGCAGTGCTTTCAATCTTTCAGATTTCTTTTTTCCAAAATACTATATACAGTATATATATGCGCACGCACACACACACACACACACGTTTGTTTTTGTGAATTGTGGGGACATTCCATAGGCGTAATGGTTTTTATGCTGTACCAACCATATTTTCTATCGCCCTACACCAGTCCTACATCTAAACCCACCCCTTACAGGAAACTGTGCATTTTTACTCTCTCCAAAAACACTCGTTCTGTATGATTTATAAGCCTTTTGAAATATGGGGACATGGGGAAATGTCCTCATAAATCACCTTCTCCTTTTAATACCTATGTCATGCTCATGTCGTTATACAAATTTGTGTCCTCGTGTCACAAACACACACACACACACACACACACACACACACCTTAAGAAATACAGTGTTGCCACCATTTTCAAACTCGAGTTTTCCTTTTGTTTTGTTTGTTTTGATTGTAGTCTAACAAGAAACAGCATTGTTTCTGCGAAGGTGGAGAAATAGTTGGTCAGTGAATCATATCGTGTTTTAGAAGCAAGTACAATCCTGTCTGATAAGTCATCCAGGTACCCAGGTGAAAACAGACAGCTTGATGGATGTTTTTAATTATGCAGAATCACTGTTTCCTGCTTGTGAGGCCCATGATTGCTTTCACATGAGACACTTCTCAGATGCTACTGTAGCTTTGTTTGTGCTTTTTTCTTATCTGTTCTTATTTCTCAAACGCATATTAGGAATACAAGGAAAATTAGGATTTTAATGCCAGGAAGTCATACAAATCATTCATGCTTATCTTTTCTTAAAATGGCATTTTAAGCTTATTTTTATTTTTAATACCAAAATTAATACCTCATGGATCAATTTAGAATGATGAAATTAAATTACGGAATGCTGCATCCAAAATGATCCCTGGTAGATTTGTGGATATGAAAAAAAAAAAATGGTGCTAAATTATTGCCTCTGAAAAAAACAAAACAAAAAGAGCAAACTTTGCCATTGTTTTGGAGTTAGTTTTTTTCTTTTTGTTATTTATATTGTAGTTATTGTTAGTTTATACTGTAATTATTGCTAATATTGCTTTAGTTCTTCTGAAGTATAATATGCTGAATACATTATGAGAAGCTTATAAATAAAGTTGACTGGACTTGTTTGAGATTTCGCTGCCAAATGTGACTGCATTCAACATTTGTCATAAATGTTGATTAACCAGAACACACAGAGAGCCAACTTTTGTTTCACTGAGTAATCCTCCATTACAGATTAGTCTCAGTTAATAAAAATATGTTCCCATTAAGTTGTAAATTCTCTGAACATTTAGAACATCAAGTTTTACATTTTTTTTTCTTGGTGCAAATGTTAAGGTAACATTACATTTTATTATTTTGCATTATAGGAATGTTACTTTTAAATGTTCTGTGAACATTCTGAAGTAAGTAGTTACATTCGAACATTTTTAGATGAACATCGAACCAAAACATTTCAGAAAAAAGGTTAACTGAACAATATATAATGTTTTTGTGCTAATGTTTTGACAACATTATTCATAACCAGGTAACTCTGAACAAATATTATATTATGTTACTAGAACAATGTTTGTTCATAATTTTAAGAGAAACTTGCCAGAACGTTTTGAGAAGTCAATAAGCAAGGCCTAGACTTAGAAAGCAAACATCACATAACTTAAATAATATTCATTTTCATTCAAGCAAGGCAGTCATTTTAGGCAGTTTATGTGCTTTTCATACATTTGTGCTTATAACACTTTATAATAAATTTAATAACAATAACAAACATGTAATGATTGACAGATTATAAGTTAAAATACATTCAAATGTTTGTCATGAATGTTTGATTAATTTCATATATTTGCATTTGAATGTTCAGAACTATTGATCGGTTAAACTGTCATTTATCAAGTTGTCAATGAAAGCGATCAAAGTGTTGCACCATGTATCAAGTAGCTTATGTTTTTGAATTCCGTGTTTCTTCATTCCATTTCTTATTGTCTGCACATGCATATATTGTTTTATGATTTAATAACATTTAATTATCTGAAACCTTAACTGTCCTTAAAGTTTTTTTTTTGTGGGAACGTTGTAATTTATACTAATTCGAGTAGGCTAGTTCACCACAACATACAATTAAAATCAAAATAGGGTACATAAAACTTTTTTTAAAACATTTGTATATAATACCATGGCAAATTGCAGACAAATAGGTCTATATATTGTTCTATGTAAGTTCAGACCTGTAGGTTCTAACAGTTTATATTCAGGATTTACTTTTTATATACTGACTGACAATAAATCGGAGACGAAGCTGGGGCCCGCAGGCCAAAGACCTTTGATAGGTCCGCCATGTCATATCAAAAGTAAAAAACATGCAATTGAAGCATAATTAATTTCTAATTTATATTTTTGTTTTCACATCATTTTTGTTTTGTTCTATTTTCGCACAGAAATGTAAAAAACAATTTGAATTTGTTTAAAAAAAAAAAACATTTAATAAATTACATTTTTATTTAAAAATGGAATAATTTTTAATATAATATAGCTGTATATAATGTAACATTTATGTATTTGGCCCATGGCCCTCAATCAAGTTTGGGTACCTCAACAATGAATTGACAGTAGCTTATTTCAGGTATTAAACAAAAACGATAAAATGATTTAGAATCCCAAATGTTGATCCCCATTTATCGAGTCTAATCTAAGAATCGGTGTATACCTTTCCAGACAAGAATCTGATTCAGACGATAAACAAAAAACAAAAAAAAACGCACTCTCATCCTGCACTTGACAGTCACTTCACACTAATTGCGATAAGATTCGATGGAATTCGAAGGTGCAGGAATCATCGTATTATTTAGCTAATGACATTTTTGGAAACCCCTTAATTGAATCCAACACTGAAACCAACTTTGATGGGTCGTTGACACGGACACCTATAGATAATTACGATACAGTTAGTCACGCACTTGTCGTTCTCCAACGACATAATGCGATCAAACCAGACTGACTGTAGCTGTCACCAGCCGTCATGTGGAAACCGGGAAGGCCCCTCCTTTCGGTAACGTGTCCTCTCCGCTCGTTCCGAACTCACACGGAGCATGGCTCGAAGCGATATAGCCCCAGTCATGCAGAGGCAAAACGAAAGCGATGAGATCCAGCAGTGACGGAAGTTTAATTCCAATGCACTATGAGCGTTTCAATGACTGAAGGACGAGGAAAGCATTAAACGACTGACCACCAGCTTGCTTCGCGTGGAAAAACAATAGGAAAACATGAATTTCCATTTGCCCATCTTGAGGCCAGTTTGCAGTGACGGCTTCAGTCTGCATGTGAATATGGCTCTAAAATGACCAATGGTAAGTTCACGCAGTCAGTGTCCCAGTCAAGGAGCTGAATTAAAGCATTACTCTTACCTTCAAGGGCACAACGTCGTTTGAGCCTGACTACAGGAAAAGCTTGTATTTATAGCGATCATTACTTGGGGATTCCCAGTGACTCTAAGCAACAATCAAAACGAAACTCCTAAGTGATTTACAAGAAAGCGTGTTTATTACGAAAGTGAATGTTCACGAGGGTTTATTCATGTGGAAATTGTCATCCTGAAAGCTCGGAGTCATGTTGATCCTTTTTGAATGGCAGTGTATTAAGTGCGTACACTTGCTAGCCTAGTGTTGTGTAAATCCTGCATACGACTGAATGAAACCGTGCCATTGTAACTTTTTAGCGTTACACATGTGCATTTTTTGTATTCGCAGCATCGTCTTGGTACTTCTGTTTTGATGCTTATTATACTACCTCTTGCGTTTTCCTGTGAAAATGGCTACAATAAAAACCAGATCACCGAGGATTACCGCAATATCATTAGGATACGAATGAAGCACGTTGTAAGTATTAATACCGCATGTATGCCACCAGGTGAAGGGATTCAAACAGTTTATCTTATGTTGGCCTATTCTCACTTGTGTATGTACACTTTGTAAAAACGTGTATTAAATTTACACTAAAACCGGCAGAGTAAAATGGGTAAAAAATGTGCTTATGTTGCGGCATAATGGGATATTTGTGCCGTAATTTACATATCATTTACAGATACATTAGAATATAGCTGATACTGTGAACTATGTATCAGCTTTGCACCATATTAAAACATCATAATATGGGTAATAAAATACGCCACATGATAAAGTTCACAATGGGCATTTCCACGAACCATAGCTAACAAACACTAAACAACATCATGCTAACGCAATGTTAAACATTTGAAAAAAAAAGCGCGACAAAACACAAGGTACATAACTGATTATTCAACATTTTACAGAAATTACTTGTATTTTCATGTTAAAAATATAATTTAGGTTTTCGCTGTAAGCTACACATTATTCATTATTTCACAATAACCATTTTTACCCTGTTTTACAGAATTACTTTTAAAATTTAACTTAAGTTTAACTGAATATAGGTATTTATACATCAAGTAAATAGGGAAGTGTTTGAAATAAAGATTACTTAAGATAATGTATCAATTATATATAGCCTATAATACTTTATTTTTGCTTTTTTCAGGAGGCTATTATTGAACAACTCAATTCAAACTGCACAGTAAGAAATGTCAGCATGTCGAAGGAGCCAAAAAACGTAAGAAAATGCCTATACTTTTTTGTCGATTAAATAAACCCCATCTGTTGAAGAGTATGCTCATATGTTAGTCATAGTTCTTTCTCAAACTGAAAGAGGAAAAGCTGTTTCTTATACTTGACAGCCTTTTATATGTGGCAGTAAAGGCACATCCACTAAACGTGACGCAGTTTGGTTCTTTCACTTTAGTATTCTGCAGATTTGCTTTGTAAATGTTTCTGACCTGCCCTTCCCACTCATTCCAGACTCATATGAAGTTCAGGGTCAGCTGGGTGCTGTTCACAGCACACAGATACAGATGGAACTTGTTAGTTTAGCAACCCTGCTTGGTGACACAAGTTTCTTCTCCATTGTTGTCACTCATTTGCTGATTTGTTTCTGATCCGCTCACAGGCACAGTACATCCACAGAAAAATCTGCAGGGTTAACGGAAAACTGAGGAGAATCGAGACAGAATCGGAGAATGTAAATGTACAACTGAAAGATGTGTTAAATAAACTTGTGGAAGAAATAAATACGTCCTTGAGATGTTGGTGCCATGGACAGGTAACCGAAACAACCTGTTTCCTCTCATTCGGTTTTCTTTTACATCATTTTCATTTATTTAAACCTCCTTTTTGTTTCATTTGTGGATGAACAGAGAGAGGGGACAAAAAAGCCAAAACAGCAAAGACGAAAGTGGAAGCTTTGCAGAGTGAAAGACATTCTGGGCAACTTACGGAGACACTTTGAACAATACAATGTGTATCTGTCACTCAGCACAGACCTTCCAGAGTGTGGGAAGACTTCAGAGCAAACCGGTATATAATACTTGGCCTCCATCCATCTCGTAGCTCTATTACAACAAATGAATGTACAAAATATGAAGAAGTAACTGGACGCACCATGTGCCATTCACACTATTCAGTATTTGACTGAAGAAAAACTTTTTATGGGAAAATATGTGCTAACTATAAACATACTACTTATGCATGAAAAGGTTTCAAAACTTTGTACTTCGGATTGTTATCTTTGAGTACGGAGGGTGCAGCAAATGGAACTTACTATATTAATTCTCTAGGCCTCAAGTTACAACTTCTTTTTTTTGGGAAGTGACCCTATGCAAGTCTTACAGATTTTATTAAAGTCTTACAATAAAGCCAAAGATTTTGAACAAAATTGAACTGAACGTGTTCCAAACCCAGCAAATTCAGTTAATGCTTTTATACGAGGTTCTTTCTCAGTTTTGTAGGTTATCAATAGAGCCGTTTCTTAGGGAGTGGTATTTTTAGTTTATAATTATTAAACCTTGAGCCTCTGAAATGGTTCTGTTTAACATTGTGAGCAACACTTGCCAAAAAAATCCTTGCCTTTTTCCTTTACTGACTTTATTTAAAAGTTTCTATCAGTAAAAACTTTTTAATACAATATCTGACTTTCAGAAATTTGCTGTAAACAAGCAGCCTGTCATTCTTATATATAAAAAAAATCAACAGGTGGGCTTGTATGGTACATGAACTTTTTAGGGTAGCTTCCCCTGTATAAAGAACTATCTGTTAACTTTTCACATATTCACTTCATATATGCTTTTATATGTAACAGTACAGCACTGTTTGTTTTTTTTCCAAGAATGTTTGACATTAATGGAGATTTTTTTTAAATATTATTGTATTGCTATGTAACATCAAATTTTCACTTTAATTTCCCATTTTATATGTAACTTCATGCCAGTATAGCTGCAAGGAAAGCAATGGGTTCATAAAGAGAAACTGAAATATGGAACAGAACCATGTAACCATGTCAAAACTAGGGCTGTCAATCAATTAAAAATTTTAATCAATGCTTTAATGAATAACAACATATATTGCATATCAATATTTGTTGAGAAAAGCCCCTAAATAAAGATAACTAATGAAAAAAGTAATTACTGTGAGTAAATCACTGTTTAGGCATGATAAAAATGCTGGGTCAGTGATTAAATTCTTATTTTTGTAATAAATAGGTAATTTTACTTAATGTGTTAAACTGGCAGCCCTAAATAAACGATTAAATAAACACATCAAGCAGAACACAATCTGATTCATGTTTTCCACTTTATTTATGTAGGATAAGTTCAATCCATTTGAACCATTCTATCTTTTAACAGCAAAATTTGTCATAATCCCAAAAGCAGGTATTCATAAGCTATATTTACTGCCAGAGCAGCAGTAATACAAGCATAACAAGGTGCAGAGTGATGCCTGAAATGTATATGAGCTTGAGATCGGCACAAACAGCCACCAACTCCTCGACCTCTCTCACCCTGAACCAGCAGTGATAAAGCTTAAAGGCTCGGAAACAATAAAATACCATTGTAAAGCTACTTTTTGTAAGGTAGTATGGTGGACGCTCTTGAAGAATGTGACATGACATTGCAGTCGCCTTTAAGTTTTGTATGTTGTGTTAATGTGTAAATATGTTGGAGAGACTAGATCAACGGATGTGATGGATTGTATGTCTAATAAATATACGATGACGATTTCTACAAGTCATTTTCTTGTTCAATACTGTTAAAAACACAAAACAATCAAGAACGTATAAAAACAAAGTGAAATACAAAAGTGGATTGCTCAGCGAAAGAACTGTTGTCAATGCATTTAACATAGGAAACTTTTTAACCTAAAAATAATTAAAATATTTTAATTAAAATAATGATAGCATTTCCCTCAAAATGACACACTACAATACGATTAACATTAGAATAGCTGCATTTTGTGCGTGATATGGTCCCATTTTAAGGCCTAGATCAATTTAACATTTCAATATTTTAATCATAACTATAACGGAGATAACACTACTTCTTTTGTAGCAGTAACCAATTATATTGCACTTTAATACCCCCCCCCTCCAAAAACAACCAAAAACTGAGCAGAAGGTTGGGATGGGATTCTTTCTATAGAAACAGAATCAGATTACAAGTGAAATATTTCTACAGCACAAGGATTTGCCAAGTACACTAGTTGGTTGGAAAGTAATAGTTTTTGCGGCTACAGTGAGTCAGTCGTACTTTTATATGTACTTATTAAATGTACATTCGTTTCACTCCGCACTCACAGCAGAACTTGGCCCAGTCCACAGGGTACTTGGTCCCACACTCATGGCAAAACTTGGTGCCTGTTGTGGAAAAATTTATTTCATTTTCGTTTTTCTCATCATTCCTAACAAAAGAAAAACAAAGATGTGAATGAGTCAGTGTGTTATATTTAAAACAAAACTGCAACCCAGAAGTTAGTTGTGAACTGGAAAAGACAAAGAAAAGAATTGAATAGGAGCAGTTGATGGATCTCTTGGTGCACTTCATTTGCATTCAGCACCATAAAAAGTCACACACACTCCACAGTGCAGCAGTGCCATAAACCAATACTTGGAACATTATATTGTACCTTGAAATACAGTTGTCTGCATTCTGGACCTTCTTCTTGTTCATCCCTATACCAGAAGGTGGATTTCTCAGCGAGCTTTGTGAAACCATGCCCTTGGGTTTCATGTTCCCTCTGCAAACACGAACATGATGGTCTTAATGTCTGAAGAAAATGTCAAATATCAGGACTGGTCAGTGAGCTGGTATCTTACTCGGAGGGAGGGCTGGTCAAACCAGAGGAGGTGTTCCGTAATGGAGAGTATCCTGATGATACGCTCTTCACTGAGCCTGTGGATGAGGTTTTGCTGCAAGGAATACCTGTGGATGGAGAGGGGAAAGAGCTTTTTGAACCATTGACAGAGCCTTGATTTTTGTTTTGTTTTTTTGATGTCCTTATTTTAATATGAATAAAAAAGTACCATCTCTACACTTTATGTTTGGATGCTTGTCAGCTCAATGGCATTAATGTGTGTTTTAAATGTTTTTTAGCGAGTTCAAAGACTATTTAACTTTTTTACTGATGTTAAAAATACTAAAAGGAGACAACTGAAGGTGGGACAAAATTAGAACCAATATGTGGACAGGATCAGTTACCTTAATTGTTACCTTTATATATATAAAAAAAAAAAAAAACGGTGAAAAAATATTTTTGTTAATTGAAATAAAGCTAAAATAAAATTTAAAACCTAAATTTAAAAAAATAATACTAATTGTATTATTTGAATGTTTTTCTTTTATAGCGCCACCAAGTGACCAAAACACCAAATTTTTTTAAGGACTTCAGATTGAGGGCTTATCCACATGAAACCAGAGCTTTCCCTATCCAATATTTTTTTTCCTCGTTCTAAAAAAAAAAAAATTCCGTAAACATGGCGTCGTCTCAAGAAATATCTGCATATACACGAAACCACTGAAACGGACTCAAAACGATGTAGTATACATGCCAGACCAGTATGTGGCAATGTAATTCTGCCACAGAAATACACTAAAAATGGAGAAGTCGTCTTGGAGCATGCGCATAAATCTTGCGCGTGGTATACAAACCCAACACAACATCAAGAAGACGAAGACGATGAATGCAACAACATCTAGAGCAAGAGTGGAGTCATATAAATGTAACTTAAATAGATAAAATGTTTATTAAATTTATTTATGGAGTCGAACACATACATGTCGTCCGCTACTGTTGTTCTTGTTGTTGTTGCTTTTACATAATGTAGCGGCGTCTGACTATGGTCGAGAGGTGGAGTGATGACATCCTCGTTTCACAAAATATACAGATTGGCTGTACACACAAAAACGCAAGGGACCCGGATTCAAGCTCCCAAAACAGTGGCTCCATCTGAACGAAACGGCGATACGAAACAAAACTTTTACTATACCGCTATACGCATCTCTGTGTGTACTGGCTCTGAGCCCATACACATCTGTGCCTAGTTTGGTTACAATATCTCATTATTTTCAAAAGTTATAGCCTTTGAAGTAAAAGTGATTTACAAGTCACAAAGGCACAAAACAAAATTACTGAAATTTAAAATTAAAATGCAAACCGAAAACATAAAAAAACTAACTGAAAAATGACTATAGTTTATAAAAATATATATAAAATAATTAGTGCTGTCAAACGATTAATCGCGATTAATCGCATTCAAAATAAGTTTTTGTTTACGTAATATATGTGTGTATACTGTGTATATTTATTATGTATATAATAAATACAAACACATTCAGTATATATTTAAAAAATATTTACATTTACATGTTTATATTTATATTCAGATAATTTCTATTATATATAAATATATTTAATATATAAACATAACATTTTACTTAAATATATACATGCATGTGTTTGTATTTATATATACATAATACATATACACAGAATACACACATATATTATGCAAACAAAAACATTTATTCTGGATGCGATTAATTGAGATTAATCGTTTGACAGCACTAAAAATAATACAAGCTGGATTTGAAGCACTAAAAACTGATCTTTTTTGCTCACTAAAGTGGCCAAACACAGGAGCAAT
>JAUZSZ010000146.1:15843772-15854717 GCA_034780575.1 Labeobarbus marequensis
TTTTAACACACACACACACACACACACTCTCGCACGCACACACACACAGACACACACACACACACACACACACACACACAGAAAGATAAAGACACACACACACACACACACACACACACACACACACTTGCACTCGCACTCACTCACTCACTCACTCACTCACTCACTCACTCACTCACTCACTCACTCACTCACTCACACACACTCGCACTCACACTCGCACTCGCACTAGCACCCACTCACTCACACACACGCACACACACACGAACACACACAGCGTGCTGTTTAAAAGTTTGGGATCAGTAAGATTTTTAATGTTTTTTAATTGAGTCTCTTCTGCTCATCAAGGCTGCACTTATTTGATCAAAAATACAGAAAAAACAGCAATATTGTGAAATATTATTGCAATTTCTTATATTGGTTTTCTATTTTTATACACTTTGAAATATAATTTATTTGTGTGACGCAGTGCTGAATTTTCAGCATCATTACTCCAATCTTTAGTATCATATTACCCTTCAGAAATCATTCTAATATGCTGATTTACAATCAGTGTTGAAACTGTTGTGCTGCTTAATATTTTTTGCAACCTGTGGTAATTTTTGCTTTGATTCTTTGATGAATAAAAAGTTTAAAAGAACAGCATTTATGCAAAATAGAAATCTGTTATAGCAATATAAGTTTTTACTATCACTTTTTATCCATTTAACACATTCTTGCTGAATAACAGTATTCATTTCTTAAAAAATAAATAAGTAAATTACTAACCCCAAACTTTTGAATAGTAGCGTATATTGTAACACAAAATTTCTATTTTCAGTTAACACTATTCTTTCTCTAAAGTAATGATGCTAAAAATTTTGTTAAATTTAGGAATAAATTGTATTTCAAGTATATTAAAATGGAAAAGAGTTATTTTAAATTGCAATAATATTTCACAGTTACTTTTTTTTCTATCAAATTTTTCATCATTTTTGATGAAATAGATACAGCCTTGATGAGCATTAGAAACTTCTTTAAAGAACATTAAAAATCTTACTGATCCCAAACTTTTGAACACACACACACACACACGCACGCACGCACACACACACACACACACACACACACACACACACACACACACACACACACACAAGCAAAACACCTCTGAAACTCTTTTCACACCAGGCACCCTGACAACACTGTGATATACACAATATGCAGAAAACTGCATATTAAAGAACACAAATGATTATTATGTCCACAGGGCAGCGGTACAATACTAACCAATATGATAGATGATGCCGCTGGAAGGTTTTATGGGTGCCTAGGAACAGGCAGAAACAAAAGTAGATGAAATTGCAAAGCAGGGGAAGGGAAATCACTTTTGGGTTATAAAAATCATTCGGCGAGGGGAAATAATAGCGGTAACAGCATCGGCTGCAATTATTTAATTGAAAAATGTTGGAAAACCATATAAATTTATGCAGAATTATCATCCATCCATGAGAAATGTTAATATTTCAAAACACTGGGACATTTGTGAGTGTAATTGCGGCGTTTTCTGGAGTGTGAGGAGCGTGTGAATGTCTGCTTGGGGTTTGGTGCTGTTGTGGGCCGGCTGAGCAGGAAACAGACAGGAACATGTTGACAGACCTGAGACCAGTTTTGTCATCTGATCAAATTTTCATGGCCAAGCGCTGCTGCTTATGACTGCAACTGCATTAGAGTCCTGTGATAGGAGAATATTGGTACGAGGACAGGTTTTTCCATCTGTTATTTTTGTCCTTCCTTCCTTCCATCCATCCATCCATCCATCCATATTTTCCCCTCCTGTATTCTTTATTTCCTTTCTTCCTTTATTCCATGCTTTTTCTCCATCCATCCTTCTTTCTCTTCTTCCTTCCCTTTTTCATCCCCTCCCTCCCTCCCTCCATCTTTCTTTCCATTCTTTTTTATCCATGCTTCAGCCATCCTTCTCCTTCTGTCTTTTTGCCCTTATCTTGCTTCAACTGTTCATCCTTCCTTTCATTCATCCATTTTCCCTTCTTCTTTCCTTCCATCCATACTTCATTATTTATTTTCCTCTTTCCTTCACCTCTTATTTTAATTTACCCTTTATCCATCTTTTTTATTCCTTCACTTCTTCCTATTCCCATCCCTTCATCCAGCTTCTCATTTTTTCCTGTTTCTTCTTCCTTCCCTTCATCCATACTTCCTTCCTTCTTCCCCTTTCTTTCTGTTTGTGCTTTCTTTATTGCCTTTCTTTCCTTACAACTTTCCTTCTTTAGTCCCTTGCCTCTTTCTTCCAATTCTTCCTTTCATCCACCCATCATCCATCCATCAACCCACAGTTCCACATATCATTCTTTTTCTCTTTCTTCCACTCCATCCATATCATCTTTACTTACGTTCATCTCACATTCATCTCTCTCCATCCATCCATCCTTTCCCTCTTTCCTTCCATCTATCTGCCCTTCCTTCTTTCATTCCTTCTTTTGTCCCTTGCTTCTTCCTTTCCATTCTTCCTTTTGTCCACCAACCATTTATTTTTCTCTTTCTTTCCTTTCTGCCTTCCTCCACCCATCATCTATCTTTCTCCTTACTTCCTTTTCTCCCTCTAGCATCTATCCTTTCTTCCTCCTTCCATCTATCCCTTCTTCCTTTTATTCATCTATCCTTTATTATTTCTCCCCCACTCCATATTTTTCCTTCCATTTATCCCACAATCTTTCTCTCCTTACTTCTGCCATCCCTTCCATTTCTTTCCATTCCTTTAATCCACCTTTCATTCATCTTTCTCCTTTCTTTTCCTCTTATCAATCCCTTTTTCTGACTTTCTTCATTTTTCCTGCATCTATCCACCCTTACTTCTTTCTTCCCTCCCTACATCATCCATCCATCCATCCTTCACTGCTTACTTCCTTTCTCTCCCTTCCCTTCTTGCTTCCTTCCTTTGCACCTTCCTTCAATTTTCATTCTTTCTTTTTAAAAGTCCCTTCTTGGCTGTTGCTACAGTTGAAACACTGAACAGACCGAGAATAGTGAACAAGGACAATTTACTAACAAATCTATAAATCAGTTCTGTTTGTGCTCTTGTCCTTATCAATGCAAAGGAGGTCAGGGTCACTGGAAGAGAGCGAATCCACAGGTCTTATTTAATGTCCCTGTTTGCACTTTTACATCGTTAGCATGAATATTTAGATGCTGCCTTATCATGTGCATGCCGCTGCTCGTCTTTAAATGGAGCTCCTCCTATTAATGATCTTAATGATGAGAAAGGGCGAACATCCTCGCAAAGTTGGCCCAGCCAACGCACCTCCGAGGCTTTGCCGCTACACTTTATGGTGATGTTCTGTGCAATTAATCAAAGTGGCGTTTATTGCTTGTGCCAGACATATTAAATTGCTCCCTTGTCCTTAGGGCTCCAGGGCTACTGGCTGTCATTATGGCCCCGCAATCACTAAAACTCATTTCCTGTTTTTGCTACAGGTCACATATAATCTAAAAAGGTGCCCGGTCTCCTCTCTGATTGTAACATAAACTATATTGGAAATGGGAGTAAATTGTAGAAAATACTGAGCCTAGGATATATTTGCTTAATGCGTTCACAACATATGTTTGCTTTTGCCCTGTGCTGATTTGAGAGGCAGTGGGTTTTATAATATAGTCATGCGAAGAATATAAAAACAAGAGTTATACGCTGTGTTTCCTCCTCGTTTGATCAGACTTGTGTATGAAAACAAGCACTTTTGTCCCCTTCGTCTTAAGTGGCAACATCTCTCTTATGGCCACAATAAACAGCTCATTAACAAGCAGAGCCTGTTCCTGTCTGGTGTGCGGTAATACAGGCAACTAGCAAAGAAACACAGATAATGTATAATCACACTCACAAACGTGTGAACAAATGTGACGAGTTGCATTAAAGTAGCGAAGCTGGCTTAGGAGACCACTCCTCCTCTGAGACAAAATAGCCATGCTCAGTCCCCAAACCCAGTGTGCTGCCTATAGAGGGAGCATTTTAAGGCATTGTAATGAGTTGCCTGTTATGAACGGTGTTTTATTTATGCTGCCAAATTCTATGATGCAAACTCTAATGCTCTAATTTCAAAATGCACTGTGATATGCTTAGTGAAAAAATAAGTTGCAAGAAATTGTAAATAAAAATAATATAAACATAATTAAACTTTAATTAAACATTGAAAACACTGATAAATATAATAAATAATTAATAAATATAATAATAATAATTGCATATTGTTATTATTATACAATATAATTGTGTTCAAGGCTGCAATTATTTGATCAAATATAGAGCAAGAACAGTAATATTGTGAAATTATTATTTAAAATAACTGTTTTATATTTTAATATGCTTTAAAATGAAATTTATTGTTTCATTATTTCAGTTTTCAGTGTCAGATGATCCTCCAGAAATATGCTGATTTGGTGCTCAAAAATATTACCTATTATCAGTGTTAAAAACAGCTGTGCTGCTGAATATTTTTGTGGAAACTATGAAACATTATTTTTCAGGATCCTTTGATGAACAGAAAGTTCAAAAGAACAACATTTATTTGAAACAGCAATCTTTTGTGAAATTATAAACATTTTTACTGTCAATTTTGATCAGTTTAATGCAGCCTTACTGAATAAAAGTATACATTTTTTGAAAAAATAAAAAAATAAAACACTAAACAAAACTTAGTGGCCCCATACTTTTAAACAGCACTGTAAATAAATGTGTATATATTGTATGTAATTAATTTTTTCAATATATTTTTTATTTATTCTGTCTAATATTTGTCTAGTACTATAAATATTTATGCTTATTAGCTTTAGCAACCTGCTAGAACCAAAATTTACTAGAATCAATGTTTGCAGTCTCTAGAAATTGCTGCCTTTGTGGAGTGTTCCAAATCAGTCAGTTATTAAGTTTCCATGATTGTTAGAATACAGTCTCAAAAGTCAGCTGCCTATGTAGGAAACAGGAAGCTTGCTAGGTTTGGGAACAGCGCTACAAACGAACACACTGAGACATTGAAAAAGATGTACGAACCTGCCTATTTCGAAACTTCTATGTCTGTCATTTCTTGGCAGTGGGTTTTTGGATGACTTATCAGATAGTGTCCCTGGCTCTTCGATGTTAAAATTAATCAAACCATCGCTAGGTCTCTCTTTCTAGATACCGCGTGAGCCCTGATCCGATGGGTCAGTCTTCATGAGATAATTTGCAGCTGCAGTCGGAATGGGAGGGTGGGGGAGGACAGTTATTTCAGTGGGACAGGCAGTTAGTTAGCCTTGCCATCAGGGTGGCATCTGTCATCCCACTGTGCTACTGCTTGTGTCCTATGATGGATGTCACAATTTGGACCATCAAAATAGGAGCCCCCTGCTGCTTTTAATTGCCAAAGCCGGGCGCCGGCACATTTGTTACTACCGAACGCTTGTTACGTCACACCAAATGAATTAACAGGTGAAGATAATAGATGTGCACCCGGGCGACCCTGTCTACAGCCCGTATGAGGGCCTCGAGTAATTATGGGATAATAAATGTTCAGTATTGAAGCAGTGGGGGGCAGCATTAGACAGGCAAAAAAAGCCTCTCTGACAGGCTGTATGGAAATATGCTCCACCGCCAGCAATGACACACACTCATCAGCTGCCTGACAGACGCTTGTATAATTAGACCTGTAATACATACAATTAGAAAAATAGTGAAAAGTGTGCAATTTTACAGGTATAAATATATTCCATCGATTCCATCGTTTCATTAAAATCGTTAAAACTTGGCACTGCACGATCTGCTAGAGTAAGTGCAACGGTGGCAGCTTCTTGCAGACAGAATATCTATAACAGAAAGTAATGGGTTGTCTACAGCCGAGTACAGAACTTCTAAGGATGTACAAAAACTCCCCAAAACACAGTCATGATGTCTGCTGAACCTTTGTGGCAATTACATACCTCCATTAAAACCAACCTGGGCTCATTAAAAATACATGTCTCTACCTACATTTTTGCAAACCTCCAAAAACATAGCTATCCATACAATTCACTACAGTTTCCAGCTGGAATAATCACTAGAGGCAGTAAAACGGCAACAAATTTTACTCCCTTTCACATAACTTATGAATGCAATGGCAGATTAGGCCTGTGTGGTTTCTTGTAGGGTTGGGCCGATAAACGATATCATCATCTGATAGACATCACAGTTTTGAGCCAGCGGTGAAAACCGCCCCCTCCCCCATACCCCCACATCCCAATACTGTGTTCAGAAAGAAAATGACGGAACCTCTAAAGGTAATAAATACAAGATTTGAGAAAAATATACGTTTCAATATTTTCTCTCACAGTTATATCATTGGGTAATTATACTGTATATAAAATTGTGGCCATGAGGGAGCTGCTATTATGCCTGGCATTAAACTGCTTTTGAATGCACGATCACTTAAATATACCTCCTAACTACCGCTCCCCCACCGAAACAATGTCATCGTCCATCGCAATGTTGTTGACATTGCCCAACCCTAGTTTCTTGCACAATACTGTTACCAGAGCACATGATTTGTAAGCAAAAACCTTTTTAAGGGTCCCTATTATACCATTTAGAATATTTCGAACAACCCCAATATTGTTTGCATTCTTGTCATTTTACTGATGACTGCTTCTCTAATCTCTAACACTCACAAACACTTGCTCTAGAAAGATGGTTTAGAACCCAGTTTATCTGGACCAGCTGGCTCCACTGAATTACAACCTGTAAGTATGATAAATAATAGCTGTTTATATTTTCTATTGATTGTTCGAAAAAAATGGAACTATGGCAATGGGTGCATTGTTTCCGACACACACTGAACACGGTAGACCAATAACAACAGATTTGGCCATCTGACCAATGAATCAGAGCAGAGTATAGGCTCACGGAAAGGAGGGGTTTAGCGCAACTGAATCTTAGAACGGCTTCAAAAAATCTTTTGAGAATTGCTGGAAAATGATGTGATGAAAATGATATTAAATGCATATTTTGAGAAAACGAAAACGCTTTTTTGACCTTGCATGGATCATAATAGGGGCACATTAATGTTTGTATCACATAAGCACGGCTTTTCTTAAATAGTAAACTTGCTTGATAGCACACCTGATACAGCATTCAGAGTGTGATGCAAAGTGAAACAAGTTACAATAAAAGAGCTTGTGGAAGCAAGTTAAAATAGCATGGTTGCTTTAGCAAATGCATTTTTGTCTTACATTTATTTTTGGTAATGTTAATGGTTAGGCTTAGTGTAGGTGGTACATTCCACGCATTTGTACATGCCACTCACTGAACATTTCATTATTCAAACTAGTTTGATTTATAAAACAACAAATGAAACATTGTGTCTGCACTGGACGTGAGCAGAGCAATGCAACACCGACACTAAACTGATGCCTCGTTTTATTCCTGATGTACTCCATGCTCTGGAGCTATTTCTGACAACAGTACATATAGATTCAAACTTTAGCTTTGACATGTTTAGTGTAGATAGCTTTAAACTGTTGTGCGTCACAACAACGATCATGCCCGGATAATCTCTTTTGGATAAAACTGAACATGCTTTTAGTGCCACTCACATTTATTTTCCGAACTGCTGTTATACATACAAGAACCAACAATAAAACTTTGCCAGATTCTCGTTCATCTGTTTTGAACAAAACTGAATGCGGTTTTAGCGCCACTCACTGGACATTTGACTTTTAAAGTGTTGCGAAAAATGTAAGAAGCAGCATAACATCATTTTGCAGCAATGTCACCACAGGCACATATTTTCAGCGAGCCTGGGTTGATCAAAACCAAGAGAGTAAATATAACCGGCTCAAAACTGGAGGCAGTGGGAGTCAGCGCGTTCAGTATAGCGTCAGCCAGAGATGGCTAGATATAAATAAGCCCAGAATGTCTTAAGCAAACAGAAATTATACAAAATTAATTAGCGAGCCCCGGATGATAATTACCGGTGGTGAGCGGCTGGGCCTTTGCGTGGGGCTGGAAAGAGCCCAGGCACAACAGAATTTGGGAGGATGTGGCGTGAGTCTGCGTTTGCAGCCTGCTGCTGCCTCCACACAAACCTCTGTAATTACTAATTTACATTTACTCTCGTTCGCCTTCACCTTTCATTTCGCAGTCATTTGAGAGAGCCAAGGTAAACCAGAGGACTAATTGGCAATAGACGATTCCACTGGTGAGGCGTAATGCATTAAAGATGTGGGGCTCTGGCTAGTTATGAGCAGCCAAATAAACATTAGCCTTTAGCCATGCAGCTAACCTTCAGTATCCTGCCCCCTACACATAATCCCCTCCTTCTGTCTGTCTCTCTTTCTCTGCCTGTCTCTCTCTCCATCGCAGTACCTTATTGCCAATGCATCAATAGACATAACAAAAGCCGTTCCAAGTCCTTTACTGGCATGACTGCCAGAAGAATAGAATAGAATAGAATAGAATAGAATAGAATAGAATAGAATAGAATATGCCTGTTCCTCTTTCTGTCGCTTTTCCTTTCTCTCTCTTCATCTGTCTCTCTGGCGGTTTCTCTCTCTGCCAGTGTTTCTCCCACTCCCTCTATGTTCTTAAGCATGATGAGTTCTGTAGCTCATGCTGAATGATGGTTGAATGACAGAAGAAACTTCTTCAAACAGAGGGCTGAGGTCTTGTGTATGACAATAGGATGCCCAGCTGTCAAAACACTGAGGTATGTATGCATGTGTGTCTATACTACATGCTAACGAAAGGCAACTGCGTTCTGTCACAAACATGCCCTGTGCAATGGACTGGAAATCATGGCAGCACCTCCTATGTGGTCTGTATGTTTTCCAGAAGCCGCAAAGGCAGTAATTCTATCTTTGGCAGGGACCTCAGTGTAGCGTCCATGCCTTAATGTACAATGATGTGTAAAGTAATCTGCCATTTAAGAAAAAAAAGCTTGTTGGGAAGATCCTATTCAACTCTTAAGACTCTCTGTGTTTCCACAGGACAGCTTTGCATATAAATGACTGGGAACATGAAATATAGCAGTGAAAATAATCAAACCTGAATTGTAAAATATCTTATAATTTGAGTAAAACAATATTTGGTGTTTTTCATCAAAATATGGCCTTTGGGAACAATAGCTTCAATTAGAATTACTGTGTCTATATTACATGAACAGTTTAAATTATTTCAAAATGATAAACATGCTTTGTGTTTGCAATAATACATGTGAGTCCTATGTGCATTCATATCCACAGTGTCTTGCTGCATTCTAAGAGTGTCTCAGAGAAATGCTCTATCAAATGGAGTACATGCATTGCCCTGCTAATTATACCAATTTTCTAAATGATCTACTTATATATTAATCAACATCACTTTTCATAGATGTGAGCCATTCTATACACAATGCATATGCATATTCAGAAGGTTCTCTTTGGCTATCAATCAGCGGAGACAGGTAGAAATGTCGTTGAAATGAGTGTATTAAAAAGCACCAAATTTACTATTTTACAGGGGAATCTATATTTAACTACTAAAGTATCATGTGAAAAAAAAAATTTGAGTAATTTCTTCTGAAAATTCAGCTTCATAAAAATTGAAGATTTATTTTAAATAGTAATAACATTTTACACTATTACTGTTTTTTTATGGGTTTTTTTTTTTTCAGTAGCATATAGTTGGTATAAGAGCTTAAGAGACTTTTTTCTTTCCAACCCAAAACTTTTGAACACTGCTTTATCTATATCTATTGAGCTGAGATTTCTAGTGACATTCAGGATTCCCAGGTTGGGAAAACCCTGCTGTAGAGTGTAATGGATAGTTCAGAGTGTAATGAAGTTCAGATATTTATGTTTCTTTAAAATTTCATAGCAAGATCACAAAAATAAGGGGTTATAGTTTAACCTCAGATTCTGGCACATCTGGTGAACGACAGCTTTGGAGGGGGGCTTGTATGGATATTCTGTGAATAAAACATGAAGAGAGCAGAATGGAAATGGTTCTGCTTGTCATATTGGCAATGATTGATATAGGCACCCCAGTGCAATGAACAGAGAGACACCTGCTGTTTGGCCATGCCTCACCGTGTGCTGTACGCCGAATGGACTGGGTCCTGACTGCCATAGAGAAATGCTGCATATGTTTGTGTCCCCCCCAGTTTAAATGTCATACTATGTAACTGTATCTGTTATATATATATAACTTAATTTGATTTAATTTTTTAAGGGATAGTTCACCCGAAAATTAAAATTCTGCTAATCATATACTTGCCCTGATGTCGTTCCCTTTTTTCCACGGAACACATAATTAGGCATTTTGAAGAAGTTTTCTGTGCAATTACACTGAAAAAGGACTCAAGCTTTCAAGCTTCAAAATGATGCAAAAACAGTATAAGTATCATAAACGTGGACCATGCATCTATATTTTACATCTTCTGTAGTAAGCGATAGCTTTGTGTGAAAAACAGACTGAAATATAAATCTTAGGAATTTCGTGTTTCACAGAAGAAAAAGTTGGGAGTGACATGAGAGTAAACGATGACAGAAGTTTCATTTGTGAACTATCTCTTCAAATTATTGTAGCTTCCTTAAGACAGTCTTGTTTGTAACTGAGGGTTGAGATGAAAGGAATAATAAGGATTTTTTAATGAATATGTGCTCATACTTGCATTACTGTTTAATGAAACTGGACACTGGGGTTAAATGTGTGTGTGTTCGTGTGTGTGTGTGTGTGTGTGTGTGTGTGTGTGTGTGTGTATGTGTGTGTGTGTGTGTGTGTGTGTTGGATGGGGGAGGTGTGAATACTGAACGCCTGTTTGCGGTCTGTACTTCCATGCTTACTGGCCAATACATCAAAAAAATTAAAATATTCAGCATCAAAAAGGCAAAGGGTACATGGCTGATGATCTTAATTGCCCCATATTTTTGATGTCAAGCAATCATAATGCCTTCAAAGTGACACAAA
>JAUZSZ010000146.1:15901795-15912178 GCA_034780575.1 Labeobarbus marequensis
CAAAACAAAGGCACTGATATCTTTTAAGATCAGTCAGTGCAAGTTTCCTTTAGTTGAAACAGCTCAGAGTTACATTTTAGTCTAGGACTAGGCTTAAGCCTCGTCTGTGAAACCGGGGGTAAAAGTATTACAATAAGTGGGCGGGTCGATGTTGAGGTGAAATCGTCCAATCAGAGGCTGGCGGCCTCCAAACACCTGTCAATCATCAGTGTGTGCGGGAACACGCCTGAGGAGAGTCTCATAATTACTGCAACAAGATGAATGAACAGTTTTCCAAGAAGTCTCCTGCATGTTGGAGCTCTTTCCTCTCTCTTACCTGCTGGATGTATGAGCAGTTTTTCTGGGAAATCCGCGGCATGTCAGAGCAGCTCTGAGTGATTTCCTTGAAACTCACCGATTAACTCTAAACCGCTCAGTTCTGCCAGTTTAAACATGGCTCCATTAAATGTATAAGTCATTTAAAACGTGTAATAATATCCGTTTTCACACTTTGGGTGACTATTGTGTCAACTGACGAGCTAATCGCAGCGTCGCCTCAGACTGAGCGCTCCCGCGCTTTCTCCGCGCATGCGCATCGCTGTGAAGGCGGTCACGCGCAGAGACGCGGGAGCGCGCAGCAGCGGAGCAGCGGTCACTCAGCAGCAGGATTATCAGGAATCATGAGCGTGGGAAAACTGGTAAGATTGCGATGAAAACACACTCTCACTGTCGTTATAACGCGCTATGACACGACACGAGCTGAGAACAGACGAAACGCAACAGTGTCGCAGTCGATATTTGTTAAATTCTGAAATAAATGTCTGTGCTGGTCGTTTTTTGCAGGGCAGATTTCGCAAGCTGGTGTGTAAATACAAACTATCGAACTGTCCTGTGTGTTCACGTCTCTGTCCCACACCAGAAAAACACTATACAATCTCTTGAGTTGAGCCTGTACTGTAATGAGCATAAAACTTTATAATGTATCCTATTGAAATCATTAAAGTATCTGTCTAATGTCTGTTTATTAGGTTCTTTAGTAAGATTCATAATAATTCAGGTTATATAATTTATAATAAAATATATGAAATTCCATTAGATTCAGAGTTACTATATTACATAAAAATAAAACATTCAAAAACACAATTTGAAATGAGCTCGTTGTCAATTTCACATTTCCATTTAGTTAAACTTTAAGTACTAAAATAAACTGAAATGAAGTTAATAAAAACTATGACATTAAAAAAACAAAGTAATAAAAATAACAAAAAAACAACAAAATTACTACAACTTCAACTAAAATAAAAATGAAAACAACATATGAAAACTAACTCGAAGTATTATGTTGATTTCAATGAGACTAAAATAACCCTGATTAGATTTTTTTTTTTTGTGATCAACTTTTTATTGTCTTTTGCATATAACATAACATCCAAAAAAAAAAATCTGACAAAACAATAACCGACATAATAAATAATTTGAAGAGGAGAGAGAGGAGAAAAAAATCATTCCTTTATATAATCAAGTATGTTAGAGGAAAAACATTGCCAAGCATCAGTAGTACTAGGTTTGGTCATATTCATTTGTGCTGTTGTACATTCACAACTCACTGTTTTAAGGAGGCTATGGATCTGATTAGATTAGATTTTGTGTTGTTATTTTTATTATTCATTCACGCATTTGCATTTATGCGTCTGGCAGATGCTTTTGTCCAATGCATTGCATTAATGCATTCAAATCAGTTGTAAATGATAATCAGAGACAATGAAATGCGGCATCTAAAACAGAAGTGCAAATAGCATGTGTATACATGATGTTAGAGGTCCATGTGATGGTGTATGAAGTACAGTCGTGCAGAAGGTGTTTTATGTGTGGTGTTGGTCAGTGAGCGTCTGCTGTGTTTGTCATTCTCACAGTCAGATGTATTAATGATGGTCAGATATCCAGCGTGATGAGGAAACTCAGTCTGGCTGCTGTCCTGTCCCATCACCCTCTCAACCCTTTACACACATTTAACCCACACCACTCACATTTACCCCCATTACTGCGGTGAACCAGAGCTCCTCGTCCTCCAGGACCCACTAAAGATAAAATAAAATGACTAAAAATCAACCTATTCCCACAGGATCCACACAGTCTTGGAAAACCTGTGTACTTGAGGACATTTAACATATAATATGAGGTTTTAAAAGTCTGTTTTCTAGACCTGGGCTGCAATTCCCAAAAGCATCGTAAGCCTAAGTTGATGATAGCTCCATTGGTTTCAGTGGTCTACCGTGTACTTAAGCTTACAATGTTTTTGGGAAACGCAACCCTGGAAAAGTTATTGAAATTAACCAAACCTTAAAAACCACATGGGCATTTTTATAATGAATATATATTTCTCTAGTTATGCCAAGCTCTAAAATATTTAACTATTCATTCTGCCTAATATAAAGAATTTATATAAAATAATGTAAAAATTGTGGGTAAAAATGTTTAAAATATTCTTATCCATTAAATCAGGAAGAAAATTAATTGGTTAAAATGAAATATTTGGTTAAACTTAGTAGGAACCATGAATAACACTGAGCTCTTAAAACTTATGGAATCCTGAAATGGAATTATTTTATTTAAAAAAAAAAAAATCTTAAAGCCTTTGTATAATGCATTATAAAGGTATTCATAGTATATGTTGTAATGCATTATATCTTGTCATAAATATTTGTAACCAAAGTTACATTACAAGGCATAATTAATGCATTAAACTACTTTTAAAATGCATTATATTTAAAGGATTTAAGTGAAGTTACCAAAAATGTAAAAAGAAATATGCGATGTAAAATGATGTAGTAGAGTCTTAAAATACTTGTACTAATATATGGTAAATTGTGTGTGTGTGTGTATGTGTATATATATATGTATATGTGTGTGTATATGTGTATATGTATATGTGTGTAATATTACTCTCTCTCTAATATATTATATATATTAGATTAGATTAATTAATGTTTTATTTCTTCACTGCTTTTAATTCAATTAAGGTAATTAATTTCACAGTCCATCATCCTTGTCTTGAATCTTGTATCTTTTTCTCCAGTTGTCAAATAAGTTTGTTTCTTCAAATCAAAGTTAGTAAAACCTCAGCTGAATTTCTGCTGTAAGATCACAGATAAAGACGGTGAAATTCATGACTGATGACTGAAATACAGCTGAGACTGAGAGAACAAGAAAGACAGAAATTGTTGTTAAAATGGATGAAAACAAAGATGTTGGATATTGATACAGTGCAGTGTGTTTATATTTCTGTTTTCATCTGAATTTTAGTTTTAGTAATTTGGTTGTGTTGAAGCCAAGCAGAGTTGGTAATGCTGTGATTGTCCTCGTAGTGGGGTGATTTGGGTCATGGTTTGTGATGTTTTAACACATTTTTTATTATTTTATTTATTTTATTTTTTTTCAAAGATCATATGGGGAAAAATGAATAGAAAAACATTTCCGGAAAGTGTGCGGCAATCATGCACTAAACGCTTTGTTCGGCTGTCTTATTTTCATATTATTATTATTATTATTATTAGGGCACTTAATTCATGTACTTTAACCCTAAAAGGGATGACACATCCTGGGGATTACAAACATTTGAGAAGCTGTGAGGAGAAGCAGTGAAAGTGTAGGACTTATTTCTTGGTTTAGATATATTGACTTTGTTTCTCCATTCTTTGTTTAGCTCATGGACAGCATTAAATCAGCATGGCCGCCTGTAGTGGGAAATCTACTCATCCTCTGATAAAAGCTGATCTAGTTCATGTTTACATGTGTTGGAAGGGACTCATCTGTTTAAACAGCTGTTGTTCAGCGTTAGATTATTAGGTTTGCACTGAAATTTTATGAATTAGATGCTTACATGTTTTGTAAGTGATATTGTGACAGAAAACTGCATTTGAGTTTGGGTGTAACCCAGTGTTATTTTTGGTATAGTGCCCAAACAAAATCTCACAGGAACCACAATTTTTGGGATATCAACATAACTTGGTTAGACACATGGTTTTGATTTCATAGCAATAAAGTGCAACATATTTTATAAAGTATTTATTTATTTTATAAATATAAAAAACTACATGATCTTTACTGTAAACTTAAACTTTTCAAACTTTTTTTTTATACTTAATTATTTTGAAATGCTTTCACTTCAGCATAAATAAATAAGTTTCTGTTCTCAGTGAATTTATACCCCAAAGGAGCGACGTATCCTGGGGATACAAACATTAAAATCAACTATAAGAGTCAAGATTTGAGAAAAAATCATGAAATTTTATTATTTTAGTCCCAATAAGATGGAAAATAGCAATACATAAATTTTCTGATGTCTCTTTATGGTTCTGGCCTTTTTAGGGTTAACTATGTAGCTCTGTGACTATATTTACAGTATATCACTGTGTGTGTGTGTGTGTTCCTCAGGCGGTGTGTGTGCTAGCACTGGCCGTGTGTGAGGCGTATGTGTTTCAGGCCGGTCAGTCATCAGGAGAGGTGGAAGTCACTCCTCCACAGATCAGAGGTCAGTCCGTCTCAACCGTCTGTATTAATTTATTCATGTGTGTGTTTATTGCATCAGACTGAGTTGTGCGTGTGTGTGTGTGTGTGTGGTCAGATTTCTCGGGCTCCTGTAAGGGCCGTTGTTTCGAGTTGAAGGAGGTGGAGCCACCCAGCTGCAGGTGCGATAATCTGTGTAAGACGTACCTGAGCTGCTGCTCCGACTTCGACCAGCAGTGCCTCAAGACAGGTGAGAAAACGCACACAATCACACTCTCACACGCGCACACACACACACACGTGTGACCAGAGCTGGCTAGTCACAGATTACATGAGATCTGGATTACATAATCATAACACATTTAGATGCTGAATAATTCGTTTTCAATATTTCTATTTGCATATTAACTTTAAAGTTTTAGTCATTGTGTGACACAAGAGTTGTTGTTTTTGTCATTTTTACTATTTTTTTTTTTAATATGTCTATAGTTGATTCATTTTCAATTTTAGATTTTGTTATAGAGAACATAGTTAAAGTAAATGAAAACTAGAAATATCAGAGTTTAGTATTTTGCAAGTAACTATTGCGAGTTTTTTTTAATCATTTTATTTTTAGGTGGGATTTTAGTTAAGTATAATAACTCTGGTACAGTGATGAACAGAACAGTAGTATTATACTGGTACAAATGAACAGAAGTAAACCAGTACCGCTGTCATGCGGTACATTTGTGTTTATTGTGCGGTGTCTGCGTGTGTGTTTAGCGGGAGGGTTCGAGTGTTCACGGGAGCGCTGTGGTGAGGTCAGGAACGAGGATTACGCCTGTCACTGTTCAGACGACTGTCTGCAGAGAGGAGACTGCTGTACCAACTACAGATCACTGTGCAAGGGTCGGACACTCACACACACACACACACACACACACACACATCTCTCTCACACACATCTCTCTCACACACATCTCTCTCACACATACATGCACTCGGTCAGAACACAAATATATTTCTCATTCATGCACACAGGTACGACATACACACTCAACACGGGTCAGACAAGCACATAGTTAATTTTATTACTTAATTAGAACCATTTTTTGATTATTAAAAAGTTAAACCATTCAAGCAGAATCCAGAAAAATTAAAACAGAAAACACAGAAATTGGGAAAAATTAAATTGATTTCATAGGGCTGTAATTAGATTTCATCCTGACTGTTTATTGTCTGCGTCTCTGTGCGTGTGTGTCTGTGTCTCTGTCTGCGTCTCTGTGCGTGCGTGCGTCTGTCTCTGTCTGTGCGTCTCTGTCTGTGTCTCTGTGTCTGTGTGTGTGTGTGTCTCTGTCTGTGTGTGCGTGTATCTGTGACTGTGTGCGTGTGTGTGTTGCAGGTGACAGCTCCTGGCTGGAGGGCGACTGTGAGGAGATTCAGAGCCCAGAATGCCCTGCAGGGTGAGTGATGATGCTGATGTAGGCGTGTGTGTGTGTCTCATACACTGTGAGCTTGTGCACTCAGTCTGCTCTCGTGTTTGTTTGCTGAAGGTTTGTCCGTCCTCCTCTCATCATCCTGTCTCTGGATGGTTTCCGTGCCTCCTACATCAAGAAAGGGAAGAGCGTCTTACCCAACATCCATAAACTGAGTACAGAACCTCATTTCTGCATCACACCAATCCCACAATCCCTCACTGCACACACACTGACACTAGACCGTGGTCAGACACTGTGTTTAAAGGTGCAGTAAGTGATTTTTCAAAAAGCATCTGAGAAGTGAATTGGACCGAGCACCAAAACACACTTGTAGCCAATCAGCAGTAAAAGGTTTAGCAGTAAAGAGGTTGCTTTATTTCTTCTTGATATGTGAGTAATGTTGTTTATGCTGCGTTTCACTGTCTTTTGCTTGAATATACTCATGTGCTGGGGGAAGAACACTAGAAGTAACGTGAGTTACATAATCTGATTACTTTTTTTCAAAGTCAAAGTTTGTTTATAAAGCACATTTTAAAAAACAGCAAGTGTTTATCAAAGTGCTGTATACACATAAAAGAATAAAAATACTGATGATACAAACAGTCAACAACACAAGACAATACGAGACAATAAACACAGTACAAGAAAGCAGTTCTCACATAGCATCAAATGCCAGACAATAAAAATAAGTTTTTGGGCTAGATTTAGAGACAGCAAGCCTGTCTAATGTAGAGGGCCAAACTATTCCAGAGCTTCGGGCCGCAGCTGCAAATGGCCGATCACCTCTGCTCTTCAACTTTAGCCGTGGGACAACTAAAAGCAAATGGTCAGCAGACCTAAGTGCTCTTAGGTGGGCATACAGCTTGATCAAATCGGAAATATATTTAAGTGCCAAACCATTAAGACATTTAAAAACAAATACCAAAATCTTAAAATTAATGCTAAATTAGACCGGTAACCAGTGAAGAGAGGCGAGAACGGGGGTAATGTGTTCCCCCTTTCATGTACCTGTCAGCAGGCAAGCTGCCACGTTCTGGACCATCTGCAGTATGGAGAGAGAGTTCTGGCTAATATCTACACTGACCAAAATGATAAACGCAACACTTTTGTTTTTGCCCGCATTTTTCATGAGCTGAACTCAAAGATCTAAGGCTTGTTCTATGTAAACAAAAGGCCTATTTCTCTCAAATATTGTCCACAAATCTGTCTAAATCTGTGTTAGTGAGCACTTCTCCTTTGCTGAGATAATCCATCCACCTCACAGGTGTGGCCTATCAAGATGCTGATTAGACAGCATGATTATTGCACAGGTGTGCCTTAGGCTTATATATATAATTTTTTAAAAACATATTGACCCCATGGTGTCATAAAATCAGAACGCTGACAAATCTGAGTATCAGTAACTTTCGTATGATATGTGTAATGACACTAAGAAAGGAAGTGGTGTACAGGAATTATAACTCAAAAATTATGATTTTTTGACAGCTTTACAGCTCAAATTAAGAACAGGGTATTACTACATGAATAAAAACTATAAAGAACTAATGTGCTTCAACAAAAACATTGCTGAAATGTGCAAATATATATTTAAAAAATATAAACATTGGCAGCAGCAACAACAACAGCAACAAAATACATTTTAATAAATTAAATGTCTGTGCTAGCTGACTTTGCACACTGCTGTCATGAGCTTTTGTTGAATTTGGAACCTTGCATTAATATTTAAAATCACAACCAAAATGAAAATGCAAATAGCTAAATGGTCTATATGATGCATTTAGATGAAACCCACATGCAGACAGACCCCCTTCTAACCTAAATCCATAAAACTGGGGGAAAATGACCATCGAATTATGGCCTCTCATCACAAACTTCATTTGCACTCCAGAGGTTATCCATCTAATCAAATGGCCTGGGAACACTGCGATTGCAAGCCTATCTAACAGTAATCAATAGAGTGGCCACCTGTGAATGGTTGATGGTTTGTGAAGTATAATCATACGCAGGTCTCAACTGCATAACTCCTCTCTGCCTGGACAAGGTTTGATCAGCTCATACTTTTATGACATGCTAAACAACTGATTATATTCAGCGCTTTCTCCCACAAGGCATGTTAATTAATTACCCTGTGACCCTTCTTAAGTAATTTCTAATTAACTTTGCATTCAAGAGTTCAAGTGAATGTTTCTCAGCTTCGCGTAATTATACAACAGCTAATGACATATTAACCCAGGTCTATAAAGAGGCACAGGTCTTTACCCTGACTAACTAACCTTGTTAGGTGTCATTTTCCACATCAAGGTGGAAATAAGCAATGAGAGGAGACAGATTGGCCTCGTGTACCACAGGGAACGTCTCACATCTGTATGACACCAGCCACTCACAAAGAAACAGGCTAATACTCATTTCTTCGTTAAGTAGAGAAAAAAAAATCAAGGTGACATCCAATTACTTGTGAGTTTTTGACAGGCTGTGTTCAATTAAAAGTTGTGAGTTAACAAGATATAGATTTGTATGAACTTTGGTTCGCAGGAAGCTTTCCAGTGCCAGTGCTGTCACTGAATATACACTATAATTTAATTCCAGGCCTAATCACTGAAGTATAAACAAGGGGGAAAAAAACACTGATGGATCTTAGGCAGTCAACAGTATGATGTTTTTGGTCCTAACTGCATTCAATCTAGCTCATTTCATTCATAAAAGGACGTGAATTATGGGCTGTTATGAATAGAGAGTGCAGAAATTAGAAATCAAATTCTGTCTGACTTTATTCTTGCCCTGCAATCTATGCAGATTAGACAGGGGCAATTTAGTCGCAGCTGCCATGCTCATTTTCCTGCCATTACGCTGGAATGAAGTAAGATATTCCATTATTATTTAGAGCAGGAACGATGGCTAGGGGAAGTTGCTGAAATTTTTTTTTTTTTGGACTGACTTAGTGTGGTCATTACTTCCAACATCTTAGTTTGAATCAATATCAGTAATGATTAATTCTTTTGATTAAGAGGCAACTCCATCTGTAGGTGTCAGGTAATTACCGCGATGACCTGTAATGAGAATATTTCACAAGACTCCTACTTCCACGTTCCCTTTCTGACTCTATCTACTCTCTCTCTGGCTGCTGTAATTACCTCCTGTTCTGTTGAGAGCTGTCCACAGTTATCAGTCACTGACACTGGACTCAGGGTAGGCTGCAGTGGGGAGAGGTGAAGTGTCCTACAGCACCAGATTCACCTGAGCACTTCCCAAACCTCATTAGACACATCAACTGATGCGGAGACAGCAGATCACACAACAACCAGGAAGATGTCCTTACAGCCCTTAGGGAGAAGGGAAAATTCAGGTGATCCCTTACAACAACTTCCAATAAGGAAAACCAAACTCAGACCTCTTGAATTGAACCAAGTAATACAGAACCTAGTTTTTATTTTTTTATTTTTTTATTTGCATTCACAATATCCCTTATCTTAAAAGTGGCTCTCATTCATTCATTCATTCATTCACTCACTCTATTCTATTCTATTCTATTCTATTCTATTCTATTCTATAAATATAAATATAAATAACAAACCCTCATTGAATTCACACTATTCCTTGTCCTAAAAATGGGCTTAGATCTCATTTTGCTCCATTTTCCATTCACTGAATATAATTTTTCTGAAAATCTGAAGAATCTGAGAATTTAAAAAAATATATGTTTTTAGTTTAGGCATTTATTCTTTTTTTTAAATTAATGTACACATGATTTCTAACAGTGGAATAATATAATAACAACACTAAAAAAATAAAAATAAAAATTATAATAATAAATTACAAATAATAATAATTATTAGCATTATCATTATCATTATTGTTGTTATTATTATAAAGAGGGGTCTGAGTTCATTTGCAATGTTCATATAAAAGCTAGGTTTTTTCAAATAATGTATTCATTATTTATAACAGTGTCATAATATAATAACAACAATAAATATTTAGAAAATAAAAAATATGTATTTATAATAATTTATGATATAATAATTATTATTATTGTTGTTGTTGTAAGAGGGGTCTGAGTTCAGTTGGAACGTTCATTTAATAAAGCTTGATTTCCGACTGTCAGATCTATGAAATGAATCAGGTGTGAAAAAGTGTATTTCCATTAACAAATGAACACTGCACAGACACAAATTTTACTTATAAAGTATTTGAAAAAATAAATACATACATACATACATACAATTAAGCATTTAATTTACCTTTAACAGCAATCCATGAGTATAAATGACTAATCTACACGGCCTGTTTAGATAAAACGGCATAGTATAATTTCACAATTAAATTTTTTTATTGCAGCATTGCTATGTAATGTGAGATTTAATTGTTTTCCCCTTCTTTTGAAAATCTCAGCATGGTATGGTGAACATAAACATTTTATCTCTATCAAAAGAGAAACCTAAAT
>JAUZSZ010000146.1:15929807-15939807 GCA_034780575.1 Labeobarbus marequensis
TATTTCCATACCATAAAACGATGCTGGAGAAGAGTAAATATAATTTGGTAGACGACTCAGTGGATCAGAGGATTCCTGCTGATGATGATGGGCAGTTCCAGCATGGGCTCACATTCGAGGTGAAGGTAAATATTAGAGAGAAAAAAAATACAATTGTCTATTAAATGGTTTACACTTCATTAGTGTACCTGTTACCATGTCATTGTAGCTTATGAGTACTGAGTATGCAGGCTAATGCATGTAATCAATATGTAATTATCATGCTGAAGGGATTGTAGCAACCCACTGTCATTGTAATTGTTATATTAATGTGTAATATTTACATGGACAATAATGTAAGGTTTCTCCATTAAATGGCTAACTGTACTTCACCTGTTGCACTGGCATGAATGCAAATCATTGACTTTTTCCCAGAATATACAGTTTATCTTATGTTACTTGTTTAACCTCTTCCAACACAGTTCATCGGGAGCCTGGATATTGTGCGACCCAAAAGCAGGATTGAAATATTGGCCGCTATGAGACGAATACGGGTAGGCGTATGAATTTGACAGATGAAGTACAGGAAAAACTTCACAAAGATGCAGACAGTTGACCTTTTTGAAAGAATGATGTATGAATAGCATATCTTGCACACAAATGACTGATTCACAATTTTTTTACAAAGATGATATTACTGGTAATTAGCATATATGCTGATTATAGAGTATTAATGCATTATAATATTATATGTTAATACTTATTATATTGTATAATGATAACAATAATAATACAAATAATAATAATATTGATGATAATAATAATAATAATAATAATCAGTTTTCCAAAGTGCTTGTCCATGTCTACGGTCACAGAAATAATAATAATAATAATAATAATAATAATATTTTATTCATTTGATCATCAATAATAGCAATATAATCAACAAAACAAAAATTAATTACTATTCTAATTACTATTATTATTATTATCAGTCAAGAACAAAAATGTTAAAGAAACAACAAAAACCATAATAATTAACTGAAATAATTGAAACATTAACATGTCAGAATATCTTTGCATTTGTTCGGATTCAAGCTGCATAAACTCCAAAATCTTGTGTAAAAACATGCTCAATGAAATTTATTTTTGATATGTGACCTAGGCTAGAAGTAAATTTCTCTTCAGGGAACTTTTCCTGTTGATAAATCAATTGATAAAGTCAGTAGTATATCATAGCGCTCACGTTTTTTAGATATCACCCTCTGTTTTATGTATTTTGAGGAGAACTGAGAGCAGCAGGAGTAACAAGCTTCTTAGAAAATAGCTTGCCTTAGTGGTCCGTGTTAGCATTAATCAAAGCTTGGGATGAAAGAGAGCTCTTTTAACCCAGCCACACTTCAGTATGCCTAGTGTGTCGCCTTTAATCCCATCCCTGTGGATTTCCTGTTTATTTCCTAGTCTTTGATTATTCATGCAGTCTGCAACAGAGCTAGCAAGTCTTCCAAAAGCAATAGCATCTTCATTGGTGGTTGATATCTTTATAAATCTCTTATAAGTTGCTCAAGTTTATTAGACATTGAGAATCTGTTTGATTTTAGATATACGTGTTATAATCTACATTTTTCATACTTAATTGTTCATTTATACTGTATCAAGTGGTGACTCCATTTTACTCGTCACAGTACCTGTAACTTAATAAATGATAAATTCATTTGTGTTTCATATGTTGTTTTTGGACGTCCTCCTCAGACCTATACAGTATGTTCATAACAAATTAACTCTTGTGGGCTGTTAAAAACAAAACATGACTGTTACGTTGTGTCCCCAACAGACACACGGTGAGACGTAATCTAACTGAGGAGGGAGGGTGGGGGCTCTGGAGGAGGGCAAGGAGCAGAAAAACAGACAAATAAACAATAATGCAAGTCCATGGGGGAGTGGAGGGTGGGAGGAGCCAGGAGGAAGCCAGGAGCAGGAGGAAACAGGTGGTTACCCAGGGAGGAGCCCGAGGCGGCGACAGAGAGCCGAAGAGCCAGGGCGATGCCGAAAACCCGGAGGGCCACGGTGGAGCAGATGGCTTCGGCGACCGAGGCGCAGGCGGAGATCCGGATGGCCGCGGCGGAACCGGAGCGACAGAGGACTGAGGTGGAGCCGGAGGGAAGGAGGAGCCCAACGGAGCCGGAGGGACGAAGGGACGAGGCGTAGCCAGAGGAGTGTAGTCCCGAGGTGCAGGTAGGGGGACGACTGACCAAGGCGGAGCCGGAGGGACGAGGGAGCCCGGTGGAGCTGGTGGACAGATGGGATCCGGTGGAGACGAGGGAGCTGGAAGCCATGGCGGAGCCGTTGGGTCGCAGGATTGAGGCGGAGTCTGGGTCTCGGAGGCTGAGGGCAGAGACGAGGAATCCTCCAGACTCAACGCCGATGGAGCCGGAGATTGGCAGGCCGGCTGCGAACCCATGCCACAGATGGTAAGCTGAGGGTGAGCAGAGGGCATGACGAACTCCGGCGAAGAAGGCGTTGGGGTGGAGACCAGATCAATGAGAGGAGGTGGGAGAGGGAGGTTGGGTGGGATAATTTCCCAGGAATATAACTCCGATGGCTTAAGGATGAATGTGTCATGGTGAAAGTCAATGAGATCTCCCAGAACCAGTTCCTGCTCACCCTCAGTGGTGGCGCCGTGGGCGGGGCTTTCCATCGCCCCCGCGCTCTCCACCGCTGAGTCCACCTTGGGCTGAACTGTCGGCTCACGCACCTGGTCAGATACTTGGGGCTCGGGCTCCGGGACGATCGGCAGCTCTGTCGCTCCAGGTGGCGATGGCTCAACGACCGTGGCGGGCTCTGGCTCTCCGTCAGCGGCGGGCTCTGGGAGGCGCTCGTGCAGCGCGGGCTCTGGGAGGCGCTCTTGCAGCGCGAGATCGGGAGGGCGCTCTTGCAGCGCGGCTTCGGGACGGCGCTCTTGCAGCGTGGGTTCAAAGAATTCAGGGGCGGCACTCCTGGCCGTAGTCTGGGAACTGGGTTCTCGGGATTCGGGATCGGCACTCCTGGCCGTAGACTGGGAACTGGACTCTCGGGATTCGGGATCGGCACTCCTGGCCGTGGTCTGGGAACTGGACTCTCGGGATTCGGGATCGGCACTCCTGGCCGTAGACTGGGAACTGGACTCTCGGGATTCGGGACGGCTGGGCGGTACCAGCGGGACTTCAGATAGTGGAGAGTACTTGCGAGGAGCAGACTCAGGGAGGCTTGCCATACTCACTGGCGACGGGCTTGAATGGGTATCGATGGGTGGCGACTCCTCCATTTCGCCGACCTCTAAGGAAGATTCCGCAATCCACAAAGCGAAGTTAATGTATTGTGCCAAAGACCAGTAGGGGTTGCTGTGTGGCATTAACCTCCGAATCTCCTCCTCCAGTCCCATTCGAAATCCCTCCATCAGGGTGGCGTCGCTGCAGAGAGCCCGATAACTGGAGGTGAGGAACTCCTCCACATACTCCTCCACACTTCGGCTCTCTTGGTAGATGAAGATGGTACCCCCACCAGTGATGTTATCCTCTTCTGTGGGCCACACGTTAATGGAGGCAATCTCCAACCTCATCTTCGGTATCGGTCGTGTATTCTGTTACGTTGTGTCCCCAACAGACAGACGGTGAGACGCGGAGTACAACAAAAGATACTTTAATCCTTGAAACCTTGGTCAATAAACAAAGTAGAACACATTAACGGAACTTTAATACACGACAGAGACCAGAACTAAACAGAATGCTTATAAAGAAACCGGAACAAAGGAGCAAACAAGATAATTGACTACACACAGGTGAAGCAGGCTAAACGATTATAAACTAATGACAGGAAGGACCAAATATGGGAAAACAGGAACTAAACTAAACCTGACATGTAACAAATACTGAGTTAATCTACCTTTAGGTAAATACTGTATGTTGACCTGAAGTTGACATTTTTATAGTACACCTGGTGGCCACACTGAAAACTTCATTAGTATTTGCGTAGCATTATTAATTATGGTCGGACACGTACTGAAACGCAACAGCACAGAATTGGACTAGCAAAGCTAAACATATTTGCATAGAACTGATGAAGTCCTACTTGAAATTCTGCAGCAAATCGAGATGTGAGTGTGCCGAGACACTTCAAAATCCACAAATCTCCAAAACATAAAGCAGTGCACTTTGTATTTAGAAGAAGCAGATGCAGAAACTTGTTCCATGTGTTAAACGCTTAGATTTGACCTGCTGTTGACTCTAAATGTGCTGCAGTTCAGCTGGAGGTGTCAACAAGGGCCTTTCACTGCATTCATATTGCTTTGCTCTAAATCATATTACTGCAAAGACAAACATGGAAGACAAGGTCATCATGGATTACATTGGGTTTGAAAGGCAGAACTACGATATGAAGCAGTTTTTTCCCTTTAAGCATCAGGATCGTCAACGTCATTCGATTTTGAACAACGCGGCGCAAATGGAACTCAATAAGCGTGCGTGAATGTTGTGGAGTTTAGACCCCAGGAAGGTAATCGTGGGCGATAAAGCATTACTAAACAGCATGTAACAACAATGATCTGAGACTCAATGGCTTTCATCAGAGCTGATTGTATCATGATTGGGCTTAAATTGCAAATCAAACACTGTAGTTGTAATCAGAGCAAGAGAGAGATACAAAGGGAAACAAAGCATAGCAAATGTGTGCCTTCTTCAAGTACAGACTTGGAAAAAAGAGAACAAAAAGCAAGGTTGACCTCTAAAGATATAGCCTGCCCTGCTCTTCAAAAAGACTGCATGGGGATTCATGGGGGCTTTGATATTTTTCTTTTAACATTTCTTAATTAACTAGCCAAATTAATGTAATCCTTTATTATTCAACCAAACCACAAAATGTGGGTGGTCCAGGAAGGTTGTCGTGCCACCGGGCCGCACATCATTAGGCAATAACCCTTCAATGAGCATTACCTCAGACATGACTATAAAAAGCCATTGTTCGCCATTCAAAAGTGATATGAAATATGGGCTGAGTTTTATGAAGCTCATTTGCAATGAGGTCTTGTCCACATGCTTGGAGGGCAAACGTGTTTAATATGTACGGTAATAGTAACCAGGGATGGCTGAGAGAAATGAAGGAATGGGGGAAAAAAGGGGGGAAATAGGGAGAAGGAAAAAATTAAATGCGCAAGTTAACTAGACAGCACTAGAGAGAAGGTAAGACTTATTGTTTACATGGTAGCTGGGCGATATTTTAAAAACTCACATTGATTGTCATGACAGCACAATTGAGAATGTGGCAATGCATTTATATAACAGTTCAATAAAGTTTATATTTACTTACATTTTGACACAGTTGAATACTTGGACTGAGCTTCTCTGTTTCTAAACGCCACTTAAAATGACCGTCTGCAAGAAGACTTAAAAAATTTTCAGGGACAAGAGATTAATTTTTGCTGGACAGAGCAAAACTAGAACTGGTAACGAAAGCTTCAAGTGCAGTTATTTATTTGTCTTGCTATTCGTGCATTATCGTTTCCCACTCATACAAAAAATGTGCCTTCTTGCTTAAAGCCATGCTCTTTTGTTTGTCATCAAACGGTTAACCACTGCTGTGTGTGCATCCTGTTGCAAAATGCAGCGAAAAGTCCTACGCTACGTAAAAGTGTGATTAAAGTGTGTACATGTCTATATTGCACTAATGCAACTAAAAATAGGAATACTCCACGTCTTCATTCGATTTGTGTTTACTTCGAGTATGACTTTAGCCGGATTAAGGTAATCACACGCTATATTCTTAATCAGAGTATTGTCTTAGTTGTATTATTACCGTACTGATTGGCTACCGTCAACTATTTGGTTACCAGCATTATCCTAAATTTTTTCTATCTTGCGCAACAGAAGAAAGAAACAGGTTTGGACCTTAGTGACTAAATGATGACAGAATCTTAATCTCTTTAACTATAATGGCTGACTGGGCATAATTATCAAAAAGTAATTTCAGAGCCGACACAATTCAAGAAATCTTTTGAATAATGTCAAAAGCCTGAAAAATATTGAGATTTTTTTAACTATATCCACCAGCCCTAGTATCCATGTGACACATAAGAGGGGCGTGAGAATTCTGGGAACTTGGGAATGTCAGTGGAAAACTTCTGGACACGGTGTGTGCGCATTTAAGCGTGTCCATGTTGAAGTAGCTCCACATACTTGTGCTCTTTGATCCAGCGACTGAGGTTGCTGACCAGCAGTGTGCACTCCTGGCAGAGGTGAACGGTGTCTATGTGGGATTCCTCCAGGGCCCAGCTTAACCGCTGCAGCTGTGCGAGGGAGAGACGGGATCAAAGCACACCCAAAAAACACACTATGAACACACACTCTCTCCATCACTAATAATAACCACCTCGGCCCAGAATCCAGTCTCCTCTCTCGCTGGCCCGGCTCTCTGCTCACATAATCAGGGTTTCCTTCTACATGCTATTAATTGATTCAGTATGCTTGGAAGAAGTGGTTCCCGCGTTCCCATGTCTCAGATTTTCTTGTTTATTATGCTAACCGTACATGAGACTCCCGCACTCTCGAGGGGGTGGAATTCTAATCAGGTGAATTCAATTACAGAGCTCCTGATCCTGATTTTCTGCTGGCCTCCAAGTGCACAACAAGTCCTGTTGAGAGCGCACATGGGTGTCAGCTTAAAACTTCTTTCTTTAGGGTTATTTTTCTCTCTCTTTTTTTCCCTCTGTCTCTCCTAGAAGGCATGCATGTATTAAACATTTTGCAAAAATGGTCGAAGTTCATAACTGGATTCAATCAAAATACTGGGACCCCACCTGAAACAAAAGCATACGGCACAGTCTAATGTAGAACAAATGTGTTTAGTTTCAACCCCATATCTAGAGCTTATTAGTGGACAAGCTCAAATATAGCAAACACTTACAGAAGCAATATATTTAAAACACAAAAGACAGACAACTTAAATGTATAATTTCTCGAATGATGAAATGCTTTCTGATATTTCTATTGTTCAAATTTTCTTTAAAAAATTGAATAATATAATATAACAAATAATATAATAATATAATATAATAAAAATATATCTCAACTTACTGACATTTATTTCTTGATTCAGTTACATAGAAAAATCTATTTTTTATTTAACTTCCTTGTATTTTGTATTATTATTTTTGCAAAACATGACACATAACATGACTTTGTAGAGTAGTGTAAAGAAAAACTGGGTTCAGTAAGCTTTATTATTATCATTTGTTTTTAATCTCTTCCACTCATATGGCTGCATTTATTTGATAAAAAAATACTGTAAAACAAAAAGTAACACTGAAATATTATTACACATTAAAATAACTGCTTTCTATTTGAATATATTTTAAAATGTAATTTATTCATGTGATGACAATCTGTATTTTCAGCAGCAGCCTTCATTGTCATATGATCCCTAAGAAATCGCACTAACATGCTGATTTGGGGCTCCATCCATAATCCATAAAAAAAAAAATTCTGCAAATTTATATACATTTATCTTTTACGCAAATTTAGTCAATATCTGAATTTGTTATAAAATTATATTTATATCTTTACTCTCACATGCACAGAAACACATTGTATTATTATTATTAGTATTATTATTATTATATACAACAGAGCAGACTGAACATTATACTAAACAACTTCTTTTGCTTTTTAATTTTTGCTAGTTAATGTTTGCTTAAACTATCCATTTAAACTATCTATTTATCCACCTACAATCCCACATCAGAGACCAGTAACCAAAATCTAACATAAGCTTTTTTTTTTTTTTTTTTAAACATGGGAGAGCATGGGAGACCTACAGCCAAAGAGAAAAAAAATGAGACAGTGAAAGTGAGGGATAGAGAGAGAGTGAAAGAGGAAGTGGGAGAGGAACAGAGAATCCCCTCTGAATATTCTGTAAGCCATATGTTGTGCATATAAAGTGCTGCTATGTGCCGAAGTGATTCATGACTCCTAATATTTCTCAAGAAACTGTTAGGACTCTGAGACAGTCACTACATACTCTGTCTAGACACCACTTGTGAGAATTATGCAGTTCAAAACACTCACAAAGAGAGAGGGGAACTTCAAATGATGACTCAATTCAATCGGCGATTCATTTTTCTGTCTTCTTTCCATTTTTCCATAATGTGGCTATTCTCAAGCTCCATGTCAAATGTTTTTACATGATTTTCAGTCTAATGGCTAGAGGCTGTATGAACACTGGACCTTGTGCATATTAAGTTAATGGGGGCAGTTCTATGCATGGCTGCACTGTGTGAATATATGCTACATCCAGCACTCCATGCGCTGATTATATATATATATATATATATATAGAGAGAGAGAGAGAGAGAGAGAGAGAGAGAGAGAGAGCAAATGGGGAAGAGGAGGAGGGCAAGAGAAGGAGAAACAGACAGAGAGAAAGAGAAAACGGAGACCTAGAGGTGGCAGCTCATGATGATTAAAATGGAGATTAAGCAATTTCAGTTATCAGCGTGTGCATTTGGATTGTCAGTTATCTCACCTCCTGTAGGTCCATCTCAGTCATCTCCAAAGAAATGCTGTTACAGACTGGTTCAGGTGCCGGCATCTAATCTCATATTCTAACACATGATAAGTGCCATAAAACTGGTCGCTAACAGGTTTCCCAGAAATTCCTTTGAATAATGACCAGTGTTTAGCTGTACTATTGTCCTATACTATATTCTGAATTTGCAGCCTGCAGAATCAGTGAAGAGAGATGTATATTCCTAAAGAAATGTTTCTAGTTTGGTAAATCTCATCAAAACATGTTAAGAATATATCTAGGTCAAATTTCATCTCAAAATCTAAAGAAATGGATAAAAAAAGTTATATTTTGCATAAAGAAAATGAATAAGATGGAATAAGATTTTCTGACATTAAGCATATCGCTCCTTAAGTCTGATTGTTGTACAACCTTTAATTTATGACTTACACTATAATTAAAATAATTTAATGTTCATCCATCATAACCTGATGTCTTGAAGCCAACAGAAAAACTTTACAATTTGTAATTTTAAGAAATTGCACTTACTGTCAGGTACTTTTATTACCAAAAAGTATTTTTCTTAATGGAAATAAAGCTAAAATAAAACAAATATTAAACAATCAAAAAAATTAACTAAGCAAAATTTAGAAATGTAGTACTGGCAGCTAACTGAAATAAGCTGAAGTATAATTCATTGGAAATTAATAAAAACTAAAACTGAACAAAAAAAAAAAATAATAATAATAATCAATGAAATCTGAATAATAATTAAAGAACCACAAAAATAACAAAAACACATAAAACAGTTGCAAAATATTTGTTATATTTATTAATCTAAAATTACAAAAACTGAAAATATAAAAAAATAATATCAACACTGTGATTTAATAGAAAACAAATGCATTGCATAATGAGCATCTCCACTGAGAATACTGAGAATTTGTGGGAACTGCAAAAAAACTCAATAGTAAAAATGGCCAGATACATTATAGTAATAAATAAGAATTTGTGGGGAAAATGTGCATATAGTACAAGTCACAAAAATGAGAATATAAAAATAAAAAATCATGTCAGAATGCAATAAAGAAAACGCTTTAGTGTAAAAATGGCTACAATGTTCAGTTTTTGAGCATATGTCATTAGCATATTCATATCTAAGTGACCAAAGAATGTGCTACAGTACCTCCAAAATCATCAGAAGTGTCAGTGTTTGGTTGTGTTTGTGGCCTGGAGGGCACCCCACACACAGGTGTACAGCGTGCCAGACGAGAGAGGTTGTGCTTGTGAGTGCAACATCTAAAGTATGGGCAGAAACAAAGCAAGACTGAGACTAGTTCTCTGACCTCTGACCTCCTGTGTCCTGAAGTCAAACTCCTCCAAAAGCAGGTCCCAGTTCTCGCTCTCTGGTTGCTGCTCTGACAGGTTTCTGAAGCTGCTTCAGGTGTACTGTAGCTATAAGCTTGGAGAGCTGCTACACTCACTCATC
>JAUZSZ010000146.1:15946134-15957305 GCA_034780575.1 Labeobarbus marequensis
ACGGATCCAAAAGTGATTTGTGTCAATTTTCTTTACCTCAGACTGAATGGTCTCACATCTGCATGGATTAGAGAGAGGCAAATAGAACGGAAGGGATGCCACTCTGCCACTGAAATAAAGACAGTTCTGTAGTATCATGTGTCAACCTCTGGTGCTCGGGGATTAAACAGCAGCTATTGACACCGCAAGCTTGAAAATGGGAAGGCTTCCGCATTCACCAGAGATATGGGTTAAAGAATTATTCTAATCCAAAACATACAGATAGAGAAGGAAAATGTGGAGAAAGAAAAAAAGGGAGACAGGCTGGAGATGAATGCTGGCATGTGTGAAGGCGTTGGATGTCTCTAGTGACTGATCACTTCCTGGAATCTTAACCAAAGATGAATCAACAGACAACGAGTATGTATACGGAAAGCATGATTCACTAGAATTATTAGTAATATTAAGGAGATTTTTACATTTCCTGAAGAAAATGTGAGTGGTGCTTGCCTGGTGCAAAACAGGACTTTAATTATGGTTGCCAGGGCATCGGGTTTTGTGAGGGGTTGTTAGTATGTTGTTATGCAGTTGCTAGTTGCATACTTATATGGTGGCCCAGTAGTGCACAACACAACGAAATCGCCACAACAACATTGGAATAATTGTGTTGTGTTCTGCTAATTTCACTTTGTTGTGGCTTGTTTCCATTGTGTTGTGCTAATTCCGTTGTGTTGCAGTTTGTTTCCGTTGTGTTGTGCTAATTTCAATGTTTTGTAGCTTGTTTCCATAGTGTTGCAGTTTGTTACCGTTGTGTTGAGCTAATTTCGCTGTGTTGTGACTTGTTGTCGTTGTGCTGTGCTACTTTCGTTGTGTTGTGGCTTGTTTCTGATGTGTTGTGCTAATTTCACTGTTTCGTAGCTTGTTTCCATAGTGTTGCGGCTTGTTTCCATTGTGTTGTGCTAATTTCGTTGTGTTGCAAATTGTTTCAGTATTGCGGCTTGTTTTCGTTGTGCTGTGCTAATTACGTTGTGTTGTGGCTTGTTTTTGTTGTATTGCGACTTATTTCCATTGTGTTGCGCTAATAAAGAGAAGTGTGATTGGGAAAGGTCCACGAGCCGGGTTTTGAACTCAGGACGCCTGAAGCGCAACGGTCATCACACTGCTCACGAGGCCAACACAATGTAGGACACTTAAAATATTTCCCCTGACTAAAAGTAGTAGGTACTATACCAGTCAGTTGCTGTCATGTGACCTTCTACAAGTTTGAAAAACTACCGTGACAAGCTATGAATTAATGTTTAATAGAAAGTGTTAGGGGGTTTGACAAAGTATGCAACTGTGCGTGTGATGCTCTACTAATAAAGAAAAAAAATGAACATGTTAACAAACTATTAGACATTTGCTTATGTTCAGCAATTAAATATTTAGTCACATACAAAAGCTGAAATAATTGGCCTCGGGCTCCAGCATGCTCAGGGAGGCATCATCAACATAGTTACTACTTGAATTAAAATATTGCAGCCATGTATTGTTAAACACAGCATTAAAAATGTATCTATTCCACTAATTAAAAGGCTCCGCAGATGATGAATTAGTTAAATATGTATATTAATAATGACACACCGCTAAATTAAACATACAAGTTTGACAAGTAGAAAACGTGATGGATTAAGACTTGCCCCAATGTGCAAGTGTATGCGTGTGTCCTCGTGGCACCGGCACAGATACATTTTAAAAACCAAGAGCAGTCAGAGAGCATGCGATTCCTTACAGATAACACTAATGGATTCATTAATTGCTCCAGTACCAGCAACAGTTTTCATGGCGACCACCTAATGCCTTAGTAACGGCACTTCAGTGATGAATAATTGGCGGGATGGAGACACAGAATGAGAGATACTTTAAAACAGGGCTGGGTAAAGTAATTAAGCGAGCCCCTATACGACAAGTCCAAAATGCCCTTCACGAGAGCGTGCTGTAGGGCTCTCTTCCTCACAGCCAATCAGCTCTCAGGAATGGCATGTCCTTCCGTCTTGATATGTGTGGCCTTTTTCAATCAGAGAGGATGAGTGTTTTCAATCAGGAGCGGATGGTAAATAGACCTCAGTAAAAGCTGATGTGTGATTGCAAAGGGAAGGGGGAGGAGGTCTATCCAAACCCGTTCTGAGTCGCACTACAATGAGCTATTGTGCATGGCCCATGTGTTCGTCAGGGCTTTTGTGTCAGCTCTATGCACCTCTATTGTTTTTACTGGAGTGGCTTGACTCAAAATGTGTTTATTTCTTACTGTCAGCTGTATACACAAATACCCAGACTGAACCATTTTTATGAAAGCAGGGAAAAGTGTGTGCTGGAAGAACAATAACTTAGGCAGAAGACAACAGTAATTTGACCTTCAAACCTTTGAATGAAGATGGCATGCATGACTGTGAGTGTCCGCCTGTAGCTGAAGAAGAAACGTGTGAAAGGTGAGGAGGAGGAGGAAGACAACAACAGATGAAGGGCACTTGTACCTTTGCATGGAGAAGAGCTGTGACTGAAGGCGACTGTAGATTTGAGTTCTCCAGGTGTTTAGTGCAGTTTAGAACTTCTCATCTCAACCATGACCTTGCATTCTCTAAACAAGCAAATCCAGTGAGCATTCACACTGCACATTTGCATGCTGGGAAATAAAGAACAAAATGTAAAAAAATAAACACAAAATATATTGTTTTCTCACTTCAAATAATTCTCGTTACACTTTTACTTTTCACTTTTATTTTGTTTAATTTTGTTTAAACCGGGTGTGTCTCACTCGTCTTTAAAAGTGAAGTCCCCTGGTGTCTGGCTGCAGTACAGGTCATAAACCCCTCCCTCTCCATGCAAACGAATGGGACTTCAGTCAAAATAAAAAAATTAATTACACTTCCAATACAATTTTCCGAAATATGGTTTTGGTCATTTAAGGTAGTTGTTATCACGCTGATATATGTTCAATTGTTCGTTTTTGTGATAAGTTTGATTTTAGCTAGTAATTTGATGCTATAAAAACGGGGCGTGTCATTATGGTTGATTGGGTCTGCGGGAGTTTGGGCGGGAGTTTGTTTCCGAAGCTCCACCTCACGACTCTACAGCACAGACTCCAAATGACGTCATTTTCTCAAGATGGCAACGGCCATACTGAGATGTATTCACTTTTCTATAGTGGGAGGAAGCGGAGACACGTCGTCCATCTTTTTTTTACAGTCTATGGTTCAAACACAATTCATAAATACAACTTGAAAAGCATTTATTTGATCAGTTAAAAATATTACTATTGTAAAATATGACTACAATTTTTAATAACTGCTCTCTATTTAAAAAAATATATACTTTAAAAGTCTTTTATTCCTGTGATAGTAAGGCTGCATTTTCAGTACTCCAGACTTCAATAAAATCTTAAAGGGGTCATATGATTTGATTTCAAGTTTTCCTTTGTCTTTGGAGTGTTACAAGCTGTTTGTGCAAATAATAGATCCATAAGTTCCAAAGACTAAAGTCTCAAAACCAAAGAGATATTCTTTATGTTAAGACATGTCCATGCCTTTCTAAAACGCCTCATTTAAACACGCTCCCACATATCTATGTCACTGTGTTGGTAGATTTGCATAACACCACCCAAATGTTACACAAAGCCATAACTTTTATTCTTGCTGTAGTATTGTTGTTGCTGCCGCTGCCTCCATCGCCATGCCGTGAAGACGCTGTGTGTTTCGAAATATGGTAAGGGGCGTAACATTTCCGTCACATGCTTGAGGTATTAGGCCAATCACAATGCACTGGATAGCTGGCCAATCAGAGCACACCGTGCTTTTCAGAAAGATGAGCTTTGTAAAAATCGACGTGTTTCAGAAAGGCGGGGCAGGGAGGAGCAACAATGTATTTTTTTAACCTTAAACCGTGTAAACATTACACAAAAATAACGGGTTTTTTAGCATAGTCACATGACCCCTTTAATATCTTAAAAAAAAATCTGAATCTGAATGGCAGTGTAAATTCATGTGGTTGGAAAACTTTTTAGATGCTTATGAGGTTCAAATGATAGATCACAGTAACTGGCCTCTGCATAAACTGAAATCACAAGTCAGAGAATGTTTACTAAGTAAAATTTAGTTATAAAGTAAAATAGCATTCACAAGCTGAGAAAGAAAATCTTAAGATGTTTGAAAATCAATGAAAATGAGTCAGGAATGATTCAGCAGACGACAACTAATGGTACAAGGTAGAAATGAATCCATCCTCCAGCTGACCCTCATCTGCTTACGTCTGAACTAAACTGCACCAGTTACTCACCTCCAATTATCATTTCATTACTCCTGTCATCTTCAAACATCTGTCTGGAAGATCATTCTCTGTTCGTCTAAGTTCTGTTCATTAAATGTGTCTTAATTAAACTGCTGTCGTAAATGGAAACTAACTAAAAACCAGACGTCACTACATCATTACAATCAAAACTGAGTATATACTCCTGCCACAGACCTCTTTGCATGTTCTGCAGCTCTACCAGCTCAGCTGAGAGGCTGGCCACTGCAGACTCCTGCTAATAGACACACAGAGTTCAGTATGCAAGTGCAGGAGCTTATGCAACCCACAACAACACAAACAAAACAACATAAGCAATAGTTCTTCCTGCCTGCTGAGGTTACTCAGAGATAATGAGTTGTGTGTATGCATTGGTCGGTGCTGTAGGAACAGCAGGGAGCCACAGATGGGATGCAGCAAGGTACAGGCGACAAACCGCACTCTGTTATTTTGTTTTAAAGCTGGTACAGAAAGTACCAGCTTTCCCTCACTCACATTAAACCCTCAATACATTGACATATTAAAATGACGAGTGTTACAAAGTCAAGCTTCATTAAATTGAATATACTTTCCAAACTAATGTCTGGCCTAAACTCACAGTAGGAATGCCTGCAAAGGTGCCCAATAACAGCAGCAGACAGCAATTACTGAAGTATGAGTGTTTAAAAATAAAATATATTTACAGCATAAATTACAGTGTGTATGGTGCAGAAAATGCTAAATGTTAGAGCAACACCAAAACTGTATACTGTATATTTCATTGCACTGCATAACATATAACATTGTGGAACTCAATAAAAAAAGCATAAGCAAACTATTTTTAAAAAATGCTATCAATTTATCTATCTATCTATCTAGACTATACTATCTACTTTATCTTCAAATTATTTTTTACATACTATAATATTGGTACATATAAATATATGTAAGTATATATTATAATAATTGTGTATGTGTGTGTACATCACAAAATGCATGCAACAATTATTTTAAATACAAGCATATAATAATAATATATTATTATTGTATACTTATACAACAACATCAGATTATTTTTGTGATTATATTATATTATATTATATTATATTATGTTATATTATATTAAAATACAACTACATAAAACATTATGGTCTACTGTCATTTCTTTGCGAACACCACTACAATGGAGAAAAAATGTTGTAGAAACTATTTTCACTCAGAAATTACTAGTAAACCATAAAAGTAAAACAGAAACATTCAGTTTTGAAGTAGAAAAAAAACTGAAATACTATTTTCAACAAAATATATTTTTTTTTACAGTATGTCTTTGAAAAGTTATCATCCATGCAATGTAGCCTAAGTGTCCAAATCCATTATGGTGCTACTGAATCCAAGTTATGATGTATACAAAAAACACTCTATGATGAACAGGCCTAGCATCAGCTCTACAGAGAGAAAATATTCAGCTCGTTTCAGACACTGTTCTCGCAGTCAACCACAGAGCACACACAGTGACACACTGACATAGAGAAGACCAGCAACAATATGCATGTCTAGATAATTAAAATATCACTTCTGCAATTACTGACAAATGGCCATCGTTTTGCTGTGGCTTCACAAAAGCAGGCGGCAAAATGTCTGTCCAGTGGAGGTAATTCTGAACTAATTCTGCAACACTCAAAATCCACTTAGAAGATATAGCAAGTAATGGCTTTGACCCAAGCAGATGAGGCTGTTTCAAAGCCAATTTCCTTTGGATTCATCAAGCTTGACCATTTCTCCAGCTATAATAATCCTCTGGCAGGTTGGCTTCATATTCCCAGGCTGGGGGACAGACAAGTTTAATGCCCCATAGAAAAACACTCACACAGGAACAAAGAGAACTCATGAACCAGGCAGCGTGCCTACATCAGACAGGGCTCCGTCTCTGCTCACCCTGACCGCTATTAGAGAAACCCCCTGCAATTATCTACAGCCCATTTATAGTCTGCACTGACAGGACAGTGTGTATTATAGACTGAGGATAGAGGTTGCCTCTGGAATGAAATATGTTGATGGTAAATTAATTCTGAACTCAATATATAAAACTTAAAATGAAGAAGAGCCGAAAATGTAGCACTTACAGTACTATATTATTACTTCAGGCTGAAAATTGCTTCCTGTTTTCATATCACAAGCTGGGTATTTATTGTTTATTTATTGTTTATACAAAGCTTACCCAGGAGAGAAGCCATAGATGCCCAAGCCTGTGCATGAAGGAGTGGGTTTGGAAAAAATTGCTGCCATCTTTGAAGTACAGGTAAGGAATGATGTATCCGAGAGGGCGAGATCTGGTCCAATTAGCTTCCTTTTTGGTAGATGCCACAAATACGGCATTCTACTGTTCTGTGAGTTACAATGAAGACATTTATAATGCTACAAAATATTCTATTTATTATATTTCTGTTATAAATAAATGTTGTTCTATTGAACTTTCTATTAATCAAATGGCCCTGAAAAACTAAATTATTAAGCAAAACACACACACACATATATAAATTAAATATATGAAATGTTTAATATTTTAAATACGTCAAATATTAAAATATAAAAGTTATTTTTAAATGTCTATATTAGTTCTGTATTTTGAGCAAATAATGATGCAGCATTGGTGAGCATGAGACACCTTTTAAAAAAATAAATAAATAAATAAAAAAAAATAAAAAAACACTGATCCCTGATCTTCTGCGACTGTTTTGGCGTTTCTTATTGTGGTCTTGTTCCAGTTACAATTTAATATTTCCTGGTGCAACACACACACAAATATACAGCAGACAACAGGAAGCCAGCCCAGTAAGAACTGGTGAACAAAGGCTTTTTACATTTTCACAGTTCTGCCTTTCGGGGCTCTAGGCTTAAATCTCACCAAAAATATTAGATGTGTCCACAGCATAAACCTGAAGGCCTGGCAGGATATAAAAGAATGAATCGAGCTAGTTTTGAGTCACAAAAGCTAGTGACCAAAAATGGACTCTGCCCTGGAAAAGAAAAACAACACTGTGTTAATAAGGTTCATTGGCTCATGATTGTACACCATAATTGCTAAAAGTTACCAGCTAAATCAGTGACAAAATTTCCAGCATCTGATAGTCTTCCTAGTAACAGAGTACAAAAATAAAAACCTAAAAACAAAAGCAAAATGTTCTCCACTACCGTGAATCCAGTATAGACAATCCATATTAAACGCATCTGCCAGCTAAACACGAAGTTAGCATACATGTAGAAATGTAAGTGTTGCTCTATGCTAGTCCAAAAAAGCCTGTAGTGCTTATTAAAGTCATTGGATAAAGCCGTAGCAGGCTGAGAGGTAGTCTTTTTTTTTTTTTTTTTACCCGGCTGAGAGGTAGTCTAATATTAACACCTAATAAAAGAATGATATAAAAGTTTATTGCAGTGAAGTCAGGCTAAATTAAAACACCAGTCCCGCAGGTCCAACGTGGGTGGGAGAACATCTGCCCTCATCTTAGGAGATTTGTGACATTAATATAAATGAATTTAGAAAACACATTGGGGAAAAAGAGAGAATGAGATTATTATTTTCAAACTTCATGCTCGCGATTACAAATCTTCACCTATACCTCTCTCTCTCTTTTTTTCTTTTTCTTCCTCCAGAACCTCATTTGGAAAGCATCTGATGGTGGAGAGGAATGCAATCACTTGATGCGGACGACGGTCTCATTCACGGTAAATGTGTATTACCTTTAATGGGAGCTGCTAATTAAAGTGTCTGAGGAAAGCAGAGAAGTGTGTCTCATTCTTACCGCCGTTAGATGAGCAATATTGCGGAAAATACCCGCTTACATAAAACACATCAGTCTGCTGAGGTTGCATTTAGGCACGTGGCATTAAATCAGCATTACTACAAAGCATAGGAGCATAGAAGTATAGGTACACTTCAGAAACTACATCATAGGTAGAAACCACATCTAAATAATGTGATTAGTCAATTAAACCTTCAATCGTACAGTCAGCCTCATTTAAAAGCTTTTAAATTAGTCAAATTATCCAGTTCGCCAGTTGCTGTTTTCTAGCAGTGAGTGTGTATAATGACTGTGCTGATAATGTCAATGGCCATTATGGTGAGGGACTGTAGTTTTATGACGGCCATAAGCCCACTGCATTCAGCTCACTAATAGAGGCCTGAAGGACACGGAAACACGGCACCACGACCTGTGACACTGCGCACACCAACCGGGAACATGCCAATCATGTTTGCATTTAGCCGGCACCTCTTCTATCCCCCTCTGCGCCCGCTTTCACCCATCATCTCTCCGCCGACTGTGCGTTTCCAAAGGATTTTTAATCGGTGCCATTCCAGCGAGTGGGACCAATCAGGGTAAATGAAGATCAATAATGAGCCAATGGGTACGCTTTATTTGGTAGATGAGGTGAATCATTAAAACGCAGCGTGCTAATTTGACAGCTGATGCGCCAGGGTGGGCACTTAGGAGTAATGATGCCATCAGAGCAACAGACAGAGAGAGAGAGAGAGAGAAAGAGAAACTGCTTCATTTCACACAGGAGCGAAAGAGGGCGAGAAATGGACTCTAAAATTGTTTTGACATTTTAATGTTATGAATCCATACACACATCTCATCACGCTATTACATGTAATGAGGCAACACACGTGAACTGCAACACGAATGGAGATGATTGTGTTTAAAATGATGTGCATTATCTCGCAGTCCGTTCGCATGACGGATGAACGGGACAAAAAAAAAAAACAATAAAACAATAAAAGTGAGAGAGGGCGCTCGACAGTGTCTGGTGAACCACCTGCCCATCTCGCCTTTCTGTGTGTTTAAAGCATTCCCACAAATGTGTGTGTGTGTGTGTGTGTGTGTGTGTGTGTGTTGAAGAATGAGAGTTGGAGAGCGTTCCGGGTCTGTATTGATCCTGTTAGCGGATCAGTATCCTTTTCCCACTGTGGTCACTGAATAGGACAAAAGTTCAATACAAAAAAATCGGCTGCTCATCCAGTTCTCACAAAAGCAATTTGTAATATAGATTTATCTGGGCTGCCGACAAAGCCAGCTGCTGTTTTTACTATTTAAAAGCTTTGATCGGATAACCGGAGATGCTTCGTCTTTAAGGATTGGGTGGCGTGATTCATTTGCAATGTATTTTTACCTAAAATAAACACAGCTATGGATTGCTTGAAATAAAAGAGGAAGCAAATGGGTTGAATTCAACAGGCCTGTCTGCGGTGGGCATCACTAGTGCTGCTAAATCTACAAGCACTTAATCCAGAGCTGCTTTGGCATTAATGATGAATATTTAAAACCTTGCTTTTGACAGCAATTGGGTATGTTTCACACCACACACACACAAGAAGCATGCAAGCAGTGTAAAAGCAACAGCAGGTGTTTCTGTGGCTCTATAATAACAATAAAAAGACTTCTGGTTTACTACATGGAGTATTTCAAACTTGATAATTGTGGAATCAAATTTACATCACATTAACATTCACTGGTAATTATTTTACGTGGAACTGAACCTAAAGTACACAGACAAACCTATAAACCAATACAGTCTGGCAATTCATAACTATTTTAGGTTTTTAATTTGGTGAATTGGTGGAATACTCACATGAATTTGAATGTTCTCATTGATGATTTGTACAGTCTCACATAGTATGTACAAGTTCTTCTGCTTACGCTCTTCTGATGGTTAGGTGCTTACTTCATGCTTACTTTTTTTCTAAAATTCATACATTTCCATATAAATCACACTGTACAAATTCATACAATACCACCACCTCATAAAACAGTTATGAATTCTTATTAAATAGGATTGAACAGTATTAATTGGTCAAATCATTTGCCTTTGTTTTTAAAATAATGTGTGTGCTGCTGAGTGAGAGAGAGAGAGAAAAAACCTGCTCAAACCAGCCTGGTCATAGCTGGTTTGCAGACTGGTTTTAGAGGAGTTTTGACCACGTCTTAAGATGGTCAGACCAACCAGATAAACCAGCTGAACACCAGCTTGGCCAAGCTGGGAGACCTGCTAAAACCAGCTACTTCCAGTCTAAACCAGCTAAGACCAGCAAATCAGCTTAGGCTGGTTTTAGCTGGGAGCTTTTTTTCAGCAGGGATGTAGTTCATTCAATCATTTGGCTACTCCATTAAAATTTTTACTCCATTGAAAGATGATGTTGATGTATATATTTTCAGAGCATTCTCTCTATATTATCCTCAAAAAGAGTGCTTCAATGCTTCAGCTATGCTATGCTAATGCTACATCCCTATTATGAATGCTGTTAATATGGTTGAATAGTTTGCTCCATTATTTAATATTATTTCATGTATTATTAAAGATCACTTTGACAAATAGATTTCAAGAGCATTTTTCTCCATACTTTCCTCAAAAATAGGCTCAGTGCCAAAACAATTTTAGCTAGGCTAATGCTACATCCCTACTATAATTTATTTTCCACAAAAGAAGTAGAAGAAAGAAATACATGCTTTGGAACAACACACATCGCCTTTCACTGAAGAAAGAAAAGTTTTAGAAAATTAGACTTTTTATTTTCCAGGTAAACTAGCCCTTTTATACGGGCGAATAGTTTGCTCCATTATTTAACCGACTCCTACTATATGGTGAAAGATCATGTAGACAAATAGATTCCCAGAGCATTTTGTTGTACTGAAACTATGTAACACTATGAATTCTGTTATCTGTTAATATTGGTGCCAAAATAAAAGTGTCGATTGCGTATGTGTGTGTTGAGAAACAGTCCTTAGTATGCTTAGTGCACAGAATGTTTTCCTTTTAAGCAAACAAAGGCAATGAGATAAATAAATACTTGATTTTTCCCAAACGAGAGAGTGTTGCTGTGTGAGATGTGTGAAGTG
>JAUZSZ010000146.1:16046504-16057379 GCA_034780575.1 Labeobarbus marequensis
TCTTCCCCAATGTTTCCAGTGGATGTGTGGACATATCTCCTGTGTTGGTCTTAATAAAAGACTGTTTCGTTTATTCAAGGCTCCGTGTTCCTTCCAGGCAGCGTAGCGTAACAACCACAAGGTGATTTTTCTTTTGAGGAATTTCCCAACCACAGTTTTCCATTTAATGAAAGTGAACAGAGTTTCAAAACACACACACACATTAATATATCACAAAATCGGTTCATACAACTTGTGCTCTATAATATGATAGTTCTATGTGGAAAAACATCCAAGCCTTACATTTTATGAGAGAAGTAGCGACATCTGATTCACAAATGAATCATTCATTTCAGTTGGATCTTCCCAATAATTCAATTGATTCAGATCCAATTCACAAAACAAAGGGATAGTTTATCCAAAAATGAAGATTCTGCTATCATTTACTCACCTTCATGCCATTCCAAACCTGAATTTGAATTTCCTTTTACCATCTAACACAACCTCAACGTGATTTTTGGAGGAATTTCTTGGCCTTCTGAAGTAATATGACAGTTTTGTAAGGAAAACACATTTTAATGAGATAAATAGTGATGTCTGATTCACAAACGAATCATTCTTTTCAGTTGGATCTTCACAATGAATCAACTGATCCAATTCACAAAGCCAACCTGAATGGTTTGCTCCCAAGTCAGACTGATCCAGTTCTCGAGTTCTCACTTCACTTCACTGACTTCAGAGAGGATTATGAATAAATAAAATTTCACATTTTAATTTGATTCTCACACTATTATACGGCTTTCAAAGAATGTAACATATAAGTCATATTGGCCATTTGTGTCATTTTAGAGCTTGACTGGCCCAGTGTGACAATGATATGCTTTAACAATTCACAGAAGGAACAACATGAAGGTGAGTAAATGATAACAGAATGAAATTTTTGGGTGAACTACTCTTTAATTTGGCTTAAAAGTACAGCCACACAAGCTGTCACCTTACAGTGACTTCCAGATAACTTGGCCATTCTTACCATCAAGTGCATTAGAGGAGCACACATGGACATACTTGTTTTTTGGGGGCACAATACTCAGAGACAAGGGTCAAGATACAGCCATTAAAAGCAGGGTAATATTTTATGCATGATTGAGAGATGAAACTCTTTGCTATTATTTTGCTCTAATGCTTGGCTTTTTAGGTCAGCCAAGATATGCAGTCAACAAACAAGAAGGAACACAGATGGATCTTGTGCACTTAAAAAAAAACACTCAGAAGGTATTACCAATTATGCAGCATTGCTACACGAGCAACAAATTTACCTCCGCAAACAACCATGTTAAGGATTTCTCCACTATTCAATTTCATAAGGGAAAAAGATTCAGGTGAAACTAGCTTTGCTCAGTGCACCTTGCAATTCTAAGTAGATTAATGCTAACAACAAAATGGAAACTGAGGGGAAAATTAGGTGAGCTATGTGTGTGTGTGTGTGTGTGTGTGTGTGTGTGTGTGTGTGTGTGTGTCTCATCATATTTTTTGCATCACCGAATGTGTGTGTGTCTGCGTGTGAGGCTAATTAAGCAGAGGGACTGAGCCGCAGGACAGCTCGCTCATTGAAGTTGCACGCTTGATATTATTGTTGAGTAAAGCAGAATGGGGTGTCCACACCAGCATGCATTGAGGGGAATTAAACTGCGAGAGAGAAACAATAAAAGCAAGCTGGAGGAGCGAGGCATGGAGCACTTGCTTAAAAGACTAAACGGAAGGGTGATCAGGAAGCTCAAGAGCTTGCCATTATGTGCTACGACTCAGACAGAAAATCTTACTGGCCACCGTGAAGAGACAATAACTGAAATTAAATTCCATACATCCTCTCTCTTTGAGCCCCAGGAGGAATCGCCGCTGTGTAGGTTACTCTGAAAAGCCAGAGCTGCTTTTCACAAGCGTTCTTGTTTAATTACGTTTAACTGTGCGATCTGACTAAGAAGGTGCTTATCAAGCCCTTTATATTTGGCATTATTGTTCTTCCTGTCATTGTTCTTCCAGACAGCAACACAATAAATGCAGTCAAAACAAGGATATTTGGAGATCGATTGCAATTATTAATTTCCCTTTGACCCAGGACACAAGACATATGACAGTTTTTTTTTTTCATCTTTACAGCTCCAAACAGAAAATATTATTATTCTCATAAGTATATATGTCATGTCGATAGCAATCCCAGGCAGCTAAATGCAGAAGATCTGTGCTCTTTTCGTGAATACTACAAATAATGGATTTTAATTTTAATAAGCACTTTAATTATGGGCACGTTGTACACAGGAGACACAGCAAACAGAGTTTAGATCACCAGTTCTCAAGTGTGTGTGTGTGTGTGTGTGTGTGTGTGTGTGTTTGCGTCAGGTAGCAGAATCTACATTGGACAACAAGACAAAAATTATTAAATAAAATTACAATAAAATTTTCATTCATGAATTCAAATTCATTTCAAGAATCAATTTAGTACATATAAATTAATATAAATAAAACATTTAAATAAATAATTAATAGTGTTCAAATAAATTTGAATGATAAAACTACACTCAAATTCCGATAATAAATAAAATCAATTACACTAAATAAATATTAATTAAAATTAATTAATTAGAATTAATTAAATACATTTACAGTAAATAAATAAAAATATGAAATTGTATTTTAAAATTATCTTAAAATGTAAATATTAATAAATACTAAATAATGAAAATTAAAAATGTTACATTTAAATAATACAGAAACAAAATGAAAATAAAATATGTTAAATTTGAATAATAATAATAAATAAATAAAAATATTAAAAATAAACAATTAATTGATAATTAATAAATTACTAAAACTGCACTTAAATTTGAATAATAATAATAATAAATGAATTTATATTTTTTTATATAATTTAAATAATAAATACATTGACAAAATGAAAATATATAAATATATACACAAATAAATTAATGAATAAAGTGTAAATATATGAAATTACATTTAATTTTTCTTTTAATAATAATTATCTAAATTATTATTATTATTATTATTATTATTAAGGCAAGGCAGCAGAATTATTATTATTATTATTACTAAGAAGGTGTTAATCAATCTTCCTGTCATTGTTCTTCCAGACAGAAATACAATAAATGCAATCAAAACAAGGATATCTGGAGATCGATTGCAATTACTAATTTCCCTTTGACCCAGGACATGAGATGCATGACAATTTTTTTAGAATTACAGAAAATACTATTATTCTCATAAGTTGTAGCGATAGCAACCGCTAAATGCGGATAACTAAATGCGAAAGATCTGTGCTCTTTTCGTGAAGACAAATAATGAAAAGCATCTTAATTACAACCAAGGTCTTCTTTTAACCTTAAATAAAAAAGACTATGAATAAACAGTCTTTTCACACTCAAGCGCAAAAGGACAGTAAAAATCAAAAGTATTTACAAAGGCAGCAAGCCACAGATGTCATTTCCTGAACAAGCAACATACACACTGCATTTCCTAGACATGACAAAAAAACTAAATATAAATATGTCCGTTTTAGTTATTCAGAGAAATCAGAAGAGGCTGAAATTAAGAGAATAAAAAGCATTAGCTGATTAAGAAACGCTGGGGGGGGAAGCGGTGAGTCTAATTTAGCAGCAGGACTGAGTGTCCTGAGAAAGGTCCTGTTTGCGATTCGTCAGTGCAGCTCTCAGCTTTTATGAAAAGCCATGCAATTTATGGTAATGAGCTTTTTGAAGGTTATGACCACAGTAAACTAATTTGTTAGAGGAATGGCAAAAGCTGGCACAAACACTACTCAATCATTAAAGCCTGTGTGGGAAAAAAAAACTATTAAAGTAATGGTCAACTACCCTGCAGAGAGAAAAAAAAGTGCACAACACAAGCCCAGTAAGTCCGTACTGATATATAACAGGGCAAAACATGGATGTCGCATCACACAAATTACTTCTCAGGACCATTTTGAACATTAATAAGGCTGAAATAAGGGCAGAAAGGAGCGGGAAAAGGCGTCAGATCCCAGACCAACGCCCAAAGCGGCAACGGAAAGAAAAATAACCAGGCTGACTGGCTCAAAATGGACCATCAAGGTTGCACCACTGACATCTTAGATTAACGCATGAATTTAGGTCAGCGGTGGCCGTTCCAATACACATTGGCTTGGCCTGCCTCTGTCAAAAATAGTCAGGATTTTACATAATTTTCTACCTTCTTATTAGGGTTTTCAGACTGTCTCACAAGGGGTGGGGTGGAGGGGGATACATCTGCTCTAAATGTGGCTTCCAAGAGCCAATAAAAAGTAAAATCCCATGGCGATCACAGAGGAAAACAGATAACTAATGAAAGAGCAATAAGCCGTCGCTCAGTCTGACGCAATCACAACATATTGTTTGTGACCTTGCTTCAAGAAGGTCTTTAATAATTGCCAACAGGGCTGTCTCGATAAAAATCAAAGAACACCTTTATAATATGCCGTTATTTGAATCTCATTCAATGTAGTGTCTGTACTAGCGCAGCTAATCTCCACGTGCAAAGATAGGCGATGCTGTCCGACGCTGTTCTGACCTGATATATTAACAAAGGTTTACAAGGGCATTCAACTACATATGTAGGTTTTCCCTTATTGCTGACCTTACAATGCACTTAGTATCCTGTACTTGAATAATGCTGTCTTGGCTCCTCAGCGCAATTTATTCTAACTAATGACCATCAAGAGCCCATAAATCAGCATTAGGTTCCTTTAAACTGAGCTGGTGACTCGGGCAGAGCACAGATAGAGACCGCCGTCTGATGCCTAACCTTGTATTGGCACCTCTATTGATTTTAATTAGTCTAATTAGTTCATTATTTCAGAAATCAAATGGAGCATTCATTGGGCAGAGCTTTACCCTAGTGACATAGCATTACAGAGGAATATGGTAATGAAGCTGATCAATTATCACTCAAAAGGAAGTCATTAACAACTGAATTAACATAACCTCCAATAGTGACCTGGGAGACCCTTCCCCGAGCAGCCAGTCATCACTCCTGCCGATGCTGCTCGACGGGCTCGGGTTTGCTGCGGCTGTTGCCTGGAGGAGCTTCAATTAGTGCACACACCAGGCAACTGCACCTTCTTCTGTGCTGTGATTTCACAAACTCACCTCTTCGAGCCTTAGCTCCTCTGCCGGTCCTTCCTCCCCTGTGTTTATCATCCAGCAAAACACACTGAAGGAAAAGGAAGCAGAGTGTTATTATCCTCTAACACCACAATGGGGTTGCGCTGAAGCGGGCACACCGACTCTTGTTACGACCGATGACGCCCCATGGGCACAGCTGGCGCAGAGGCCGACTTGTCACGGCTAAAGGTACAGCAGCAGGATCTTGGCATGGGCACGTTGTACACAGGAGACTATGGCGAACCTGTCAAGAATAAACCCCACACAGCAAAGGCATTTTGGATCAACAGTTCCCAATTGTTTTTGTTTTTTTAAGGTAGCAGAATTTATATTGGACATTAAGACAAATTATGAAATGAAAAATTAAAATTGAAAAATGTTAAATTATTTAAATAATTTAATACATATGAATGAACAAAAATAAAAATATATACATTTAAATAAATTGAATAATTAATATAGTTTAATTGAAATTATAAAATTATGAATAAATACTACTACTACTAATAATAATAATGATAATAAATAATACATTAAATAAATATCATTTATAATAAATAAATAATAATTAATTAAATGTAAATAAAAAATAAATACATTTAAAAAGTGTAATATCCTGATGATTTTTGGCATAAAACAAAAATCTAATATTTTCACCCATATAATGTATGTTTGGCTATTGCTACAAATACACCCATGTGACTTATGACTGGTTTTGTGATCCAGGGTCACAGACATTAGATTAAATAAATAAAAATAAGTAAAAAATATATACACTGAAATAAATTAATGAATAAAATGTAAATACATTTTAAAAATTATAAAATTACATTTCATTTTCTATTAATAATAATTTAGCTAAATTAGTAGTAGTAGTAGTATTAAATTAATGAATGAATTATATTATGGTTATATCATAATGATTTTTTTAATACTGTGTTAACATTACCAAGAACTGCAAGCTGTCTGTCAAATATTACTGGACGCACAGCCTTTAAATATAAATCAATTTTGATATGCTAAATATGCACAAGCATCTGGTTAGTTGCACTTTGCTATTTGCAATTTTTTTTTTTTTTTTTTTTGGTGTCTGCAATCAGAACAGACCTTCAACCCATTTTCACTAGACCTGCTGTCCGTGAACATTTATACTAACCTTCTACCACATTTCACTGATGTTCTGCATTCACACATGATGTGATAAACGGAGAAGGGAGATGAAGAGGAGGAAGAGGCATATTATGCAGATCAAAGGTAGGGCTGCAGAGAGCAGAGCGGTTTGATTAGAACGAGGTATTGGAGGTGTTCAGGATGGAGAGGAGGAGGGAGCCGGGTCTCGTCGACTGCGGCCGGAGGGGCCCAGAGGAGCCACGAGGTCAAGTCGAACCCACTGAGTCGCATCAGTGTGGCAGAGCTGGAAATGAGTCCCATGCCGTCGTGCTGGATCAAAGCCCGGCTCCGTTGATCCCTCACGCCCAAAGGCCACCAGTCAAGGTGAAGCCAGAATTAAAAATCCGGAGCTCAAGGGCGGAAAATGAGTTCTGAAAAATGAATGAGGGACCGTCCCATGACTTTGGGGTGAGGGAGAAAATGGAGAGCAAGCGAGTGAGTGAGCGAGAGAACGAGGCAAGGGAATATAAGCATGTGACTCACATCCAGGCCGAGCATGTGTTGAGCGCGATGGATCACTTATGTGAGGGGTCTAATGTCGGTTTTCAGCTCCTAGATCTTAGCTCGCAGACAGCTACTGTCCTCCTCCAGGCATGTCCGCTGATGGTCCAAATCCTGCCAAAATCACAAAGCCAACATCTCCAACCCCTCCACACTGCTGCAAATCCAATCTGTCTAAATGAACACTTTAGCTTGAGCTTTGATATAAGTTTTGGATCTTCTCCAGGTTGGAGACCTTTTGGCCATAAGCTAAGCTTATCACAAGGTTGCTGGGGTTTATTAGCCTTATTTTGCATGCTGATAAAACACAACAACATGGCTATAAGTTCACGTAATTACAAGTGGATATATCCGAAACCATTAAAAATAACCCACACTATGTGCGTTTCAAACTACGACTGTTTGGAACATTCCTTTTAATCATGTCTACGCATAAAGTGATAGCAATAAGCAGCCGTACTTTGAAAAGCCCATTCTTTTAAAACAATTACAATCCTAAAAAATGGGTTAATAAATCTGGTTATATATCGCAACCATTCAATCAGTGCATTTGGGGCTCATATTACCAGGTTCAAAGCATTCTTTACATTGCAAGAGGCAAATAAGCAGCTTTTAATGCTCTGATTCTATTCAATTGCCAATTATGTACATTAGAACAATGGTTACTGCAGTCAAGGGACAACAGCATAATATGCCTCTGGGACAGCAGAGATGCAGTCTTCAATCTAATTCTGCTGATTCTTGAAAACATAGACGAATAGAAATGGAGTTCATATGCTACCCCGCCATCAATATTGTGTGGTCTAGCTAATGAACTCCTCTGTAAACTGAGTGGCGTTTACTGTTCTCTGCATTTTAGGGGTCATTTGCAGTGATAAAAGCTTATATTGACTTTAGTCTAAATATTAGCCAAATGCATGTTATTTGTTGCATGACACATAGACTTATAACCCACCTACATTTAACCTAAATTATCAATCTTACTTCTGTCAGGATGAATGGCTTTAAACTAGGTTAGGTTCAATGGTACCAATGACCATACAGGGAGGTGAATAATTTACAATACATACTGATGAATTATTAAAATATCTATTAGCGGCGCACATACTAAATAGCAGTTAGTGCATATTGAGGAAGGTAATGCGAATGTTCACCTAGAGAGCTACAGATCATGTTGTCCCTGTTATCACAGAAATTATTGGTAATCTTAATGTGTCTCTTCTGGGAAAAGGCCAGCTGTCCGTATTTCCTACATACATATATAACATACGTGCAGAGATGAATTGCTGAATTCACACTCTTTAACATTCTTTCAGCAATAAACACAATATCCATAAATGGTGAAGAATCCATAAGAGGTTTCAAATTATTATCTTCACGAAACCTAAACCTTGAGGACTTTGAAAAGGCCATATGTGAGTGTGAATACTGTCCTATACACAATAGTCAACAATCTTGCGTACAAAAAATAAAAACAAAAACAAAAAATCTTTTGAAAAGCTGATCAACAATCAGTACAGTGTCTACACTTCCAGAAGAACAGATAGTCTCCATTTGTGCCAAACTATTGTAGTTCAAGTTCCTCTCTTGTAAACCCCAGTTTTGTTGACAAGGACATCATACAAATGAGGAACTGAAAAAAAAAACTTAGTTCACCTTTACTCACCATCATATTGTTCTTTCTTTCTTCTGTGAAACCCAAAAAGAAATACTAAAAAGAAGCATTTAAAATGAAACTGTAAATCTGAAGGGTGACTAAGGCCTGTCAGTGCCTAATATCTGTGTGTCACAAAAATAATGCAGGTTTTGAATAACGTAATTTTGGGGTATTTCGGGGTGAACGATTCCTTTAACTGTCTGAATTGTAAGTACAAAGTTCTATAATCTGCCTGATAATATAACTGATTTAAAAACAAGCTGCTGTATATGTGACTGGGAATATACCACTGTCATCACTAGGAGAAAAAAATAATCACTCATAACTACTATATATAAATATAAATATAAACATATAAACACACACACACACAATAAATAAATAAATAAATATACACGCAAAGTATATAAATTATTAATTTCACTAAATACAAAAAAAGGCCTCTCTTAGCTGATGATATATTATGTAAACTATGCAGGTGCGGAGTGCATTTAACAGAACAGTTGCTAATTCGACACGACGTTTAGCAGGGAAAACAAAATGTAAACTGAAGTAAATGCTTTATGTTTTAGTAAACCGTGTTACTATGGCATTTGAACGCTCATTTATATGTGCGTTTCACTTCTTTTCTCCCCTTATCCCTCTGTTACAAACAATCTCCGTGCTTGAATGCATGCTGCTCATTAGAGCCCGCCCCTGCTTGATAGCGATTGGTTAAAAACATGCAGTAGAAGACCGCTATCGATTTTGATTGGGCGGTTTATTGCCAGACGCCCCTATTGACGCAAGAAGACTTGCGTGAAGCAACGCCTCTCCCACATGCACAGCGCGATGCGATTCATGTTTGCCTCGCTCAATCAGATATTGCGATTGGATGCATGTGATCAAGGGTGCAGAGAAAATGCAATTTGCAATTGGCTCATCTGCTTCAAGGAGGGGTTAACCGAGATAACCCGGAAAAAGAGGAAGAATAGCGCCTCAGTTCCGAGTCCGATCGTGGGCTGTCAGTCTTATCATGGGTAATTATACTAAATTTATTTGCTCTTGTCAAATCTCAGTTAATCAGACATCGTGAGAAAACATTCTGTATCAAGTTGCATTTGGTTTTGTGCAGGACAGGCCATCGTTTCCTCCCCAGTCAACCTAACATTCGATTTGTGCGTGTTGTCAGTGCATAATACACGAATTCAGTGTACGTGGTCGACAAGAAACTAATATTATTTTGTATATTTTTATTGTTTATATTAACATTAGCAATCTTGTTATTAACCAGGTTGCATTAGATTTCATTACGTTTATGTTTTACGTAAATAATAATATTAATATTCATAATAATAATAATTATACAGTAACAACCATATTGAGTGTATTTCTTTTTAATCTATTTATTACCAGCTGTGATTCTAATATTATAATTGTCACCTTTATCATATATTATTAGGATAACTGGTCACCTTTTCACATCATTATTCATCAGATACTCAAACAGTAATTCCCAGTTCATTTATATTTGGACTTGACCAGATGTATTGATATCAGAGTGGGGTAGTTGTTTACTTTATAATTAGTTTGTTCATTTTCACCATTTTGACCTAGTTGCACACCCCATCATAAAATAACAAGCATTAGCTTGTCAGCAGCATGATCAGCAAAACAAAGGATGGAGGCATTGCTTCCACTAACATGACTTTTTGTTGCTTTTATTTATTTAATTTACGAAAATGATCAAGGTAACTGATTAAACTGGTTACTTGGCACTAGCTACCACTGGCATGGAAAATAATAATAAATAATTATTACAAAATAAATACAATTCTAGGAATTATAGCAGCATTAATAATAACTTTAACTAGAGTATATAACTGAAAATTATAGCGGTAGCAGTTTATTTTACAGTCCTTTTCCTCATGTGCATACTAAGTACTTATTATAATAATTCAGTAACTAGGTAATAACTAGCTACTAACCCTGAACCTAATCTTATCCAATGTAGTTACCCTATACTTTCTTAGGTAAGTACACTGTAAATACACGCAAGTGCACATACTGTAAAATAAAGTACAACCAAAGAAATCTGTAGAAAAACGGATAATGTCCTAGCAGAAATTTACTGGTTCAGTTTAAGTTTACAGGCATTTCCTTCAACCCTAAAACACATCACTATGCAAAAACACCTGTGAAAAATTCATAAGGAAAATTCATCCATAGTAGCACAGTAGTACGTCATTGGATGTGTTTTTACTGACTTTAGAGTGTAAATTTTTGTATGAAGTTTCAGAGTGATCAGAAATGCCGCCATTGTACAGAATTAGGACAGCTGATTGCTGTGGATTTGATTGAGCTCTAAGTGGCACATAGCACACTTAACATAATGAA
>JAUZSZ010000146.1:16386032-16397377 GCA_034780575.1 Labeobarbus marequensis
CATCAGAGTTACTGTAATGAAACCTCTCTTCCTTCTTTAATCAGCCCTGTTAGATCATTTTTGTCTTTGGTGACTATTTATCTATAGCATAATGCATTAAAACCATACACCTTTGTTTAATTGACAATGACAGCAATAATTTATTGCTCAAAAGCAATAAATGTTACTGCCGCAGATACCGAAACTATATGCATGTTTTTATTTTCTGTATCTCTGCCCTTCTCTACTGATATTCCTTCTCTTTCTTTGAGTGAGTGAGTGAGTGAGTGAGTGAGTGAGTGAGTGAGAGAGAGAGAGAGAGAGAGAGAGAGAGAGAGAGAGAGAGAGAGTCTTTCGATTAACCTTGATAGGACAGTTTACCTGCTGCGAGAGAGCTTCAGCGTGAGCCAAGGCTGTGATTGGTGGCAGGTCATGTGAGTCTTGTATGATCCTCCTTGAACTGATACGGTCCCGCTCATTTTGCACGGCTGAAAACAAGCACAAACAATTTTGCTGATTAGTGAGCTAATAAGAGTTAAGAGATATTACTGATTAGCCAAGATAAAGGGTGTGTTTCTCAAGCTTATTTACAGAAAATCTCACACACTGCCAAGACATTGCTACATTCATTGTGATGTATTTTAACATCATTAAATGTAAAACACAGACTAAAATGACCTTTTTGCCACACCTTCCAATGATGAACACATTGGGAAATTTTATAAGCCATAAATATTTCCTACTGGCCATGTTACTGTATTTTACATTATCTTAAAATTTTTATAGAATACAATTTTTATTTTTGAGTATTTTTTAAATACTTTTCTTTATGGAACTTTTGTGACCTTTTTATAAATTAAATTTCTGATGTGTCATTTTTCTTATGTATAGACTTTTGCCATTGGTTCAAACTTGAGAAGATGTCTACTGAACAAAGAGCTTAAACCAGCCTAAGATTGTTTGTTGGTCTTAACCAGTCTCCTAGCCTGGTCTGGTTAAAAGGCGTTTTTGCCGGAAGACCAGTTTTCAATCTAGTAAACACCAGCTGCATCACCAAGGTAAACCATCTTAAACCAGCTAAGACCAGTAAACCATCTAAGGCTGGATTAAGCATTTTTCCTTCTCAGAAGGAATAGAAAACAATGGTGAGCAAATGAAAAAATAATAAATGACTGCCGTGTAAAACTCTGCCTAAGTTAGAGCCTAGAGGTAAAACTTTAACAGACCACAGTCCTGAACAACGTGTACACACGGAAAGTGAAGTGGAGAGCACATGATCACCCATCATAAAAGTCTAAGCCAAGGTTATACATCCAATAAACTAAACATCCTTGTGTAATCAGGGCAAGTTTTATGGCATCATCCATTTTACTCACTCGAGTTCCCTCTTCCTTGTTACTCCATGAGCTATCTGTTCAAAACTGTGGGAAAAGGGAGTATTTGTGGGTAAAAAGTATGCATATAAAATGTTTACCTTCTTTCTTCATTCCAGCTCGAAAGCATTTGTGAAGTCTGCAGAAACGGCACTGGTTCCTTTTGTCTTTATCAACAACACATTGACGATTAAACCTGCCCAAAAGTAAAACAAATAAATAAATAAATAAAGACGATCTCTTAAGAGCAAAACTTTATCTGGTTTCTAATATATCCTGTTATGATTTTAACTCAACAAATCCAGTTCCTTAATTGAATCTTTATTGATTCTTTCTGTTAATTTTTATATGGAAGTAGTGGCTTATGGTCAAGCGAATTGGTCAAATAATGATTCTTTAGACCAATTCAGACCGATAACTCACAAGTTCAAGACTGATTCATTAAAAAGAACTGAGGTACTCAACCGTGAAACTACCGATAACTCACAAGTTCAAGACTGATTCCTGAGTCATATTGAACGATTCATCAAAAAGAATTGGGTCACTCAGTTATGAATAGACTCATGCTTGAACAAAATATGTTTTAAAAAATCAGTTTTATTTTAAAATTTATTTTTCTTAAATTAAAAAACAGCTCTTGATTCTCATCCTATAGTCTTGTTATAGTTAACTAAAACTAACACTATTGAAAAATTTTAAAAATTGTAATAAAGATTAAATAAAAAAAAATATTACACAAAAATGTCAATTTAAAAAAAAAAACGTAAAAAACAACTGAAATAAGTTTACGAACTAAAATGACTAAAACTGAATAAAAAATAAACTAATAAAGTACATAAATTAAAAACTAATACTAAAACTAAACTAAAATTAAAATGAAAACGGAATAAAAAAGTAAAAACTAATTCAAACTACTAATAAATACCATAATAGTAGTACATAATACTACAATAAACACTGAACACATTTTTTACCACATAAAAATGATTTTCACTACACAATATTCATTTTATAACGTAAACATCTGTACCTGCAGGAGTAGACATGACACTTCCTGATGCTCCTGCGGAAGAAGCCTTTGCAGCCATCACAGCTGGAGGCGCCATAATGTTTACCTGTGGCTTTATCACCACAGATTGCGCAGTTGGAGCTCACGCCATTTTCTCCTTGACTGATGTTGGGCTCTGTCGGCATGTTTTCTACGAAAAACAACATGGACAGTCAAAACTGGAATCATCACACATAATATAACTGGCTGCCACCTGAACACTTTGGTTTGAGTTGCAACAACAGCTCAGTCAACTGAGGGCTTGATGATTCACTTTCATAAAAGGATTTAGATCATTTAAAAAGACATTCACATCCATTGTACATCCAGAACGTTAAATAGTGGGAATCTACTGCTGCTAAGCTTCTAGATGCTATACTAATTCAAGTTAGCTACTAACAAACAAAGAGGCCTAGTGAGTCTCATAAAGCTACAGCACGAAATCGCAGTCTCTCAATCATAACAGCTAACGAGGAGAATGAGGAAGAGTTCTGCATAAGTCAACAAAGGATGCTCATCCTAAAAGACCTTCTAATGCAACAGAGAGCGGCACCCTTCTGTTCATATAGACAAGGATGAAAAATCAATCATTCCTTTGTGCATCCAAAATCATAACATTTCAACAAAAGAAATGCAGCAGGGGACTTTAGCCTTTTATGCGCTGAGACTGATTGGAACCTCCCGCTGCTGTAGGACAGACTTAATTAGGATTAGCCTCTGTTTTATCGCATAGATAGATATTCAATGGAGATTGACATCTTGTGGATAAATGTTAATGTGGGTTGAAAGCAATCTCGTCTGATTCAGTATATTCCCAAAGTGATTCCTTCTCATTTCAGAATAAAACATCATTTGAACGCAAAGGGCAATTTCATCTCGACGTCTGCAGAGCGTATTCTGAAGTATTTAAGTGCTATAGAACTTGAAATTGAAACATCAATCAGTTGGCAAACAATTTCAATACATTCACAGCTTTATAGGGTTTAGTTAAATAAACAGTTCACCCAAAAATGTTGGTTTACTCACCATCATGTTTTTCCAAACCTGTATGACTTACTTTCATCTGTAGATATTTTGAAAAATATTGGTGATGAAACAGTTTTGGCTACCATTTAAAATATGGACAAAAAACATCTGAGACATACAGTATCTCAAAATATCTTCTTTTGTGTTTCACAGATGAAAGAAATTCATACAGTTTGGAATGATATGAGTGTGTAAATTATGACAGAAATGTCCTTTTTAGTTGCACAATCTAAACATAGGACAGTTAAAGAAAGCTGAAGGATGCCAAGATTTATATACAAATTAGCTCAATACAACAATCAATCTGTCCAAATGCTTTCCTACACTATCTTAAATGTATTTGCATGCAAACATCAACTCAAAATACGAATTTTGCTTATTATTACTTACATAACTGATTAAAATTTAAAAAGAAATTTGGTCATAACTCAATTTCACTGTTTCAGTTCCCAGCATGGATGGTCTGAGTACAAAAAACATTGTAAGTATCCTAATGCATTTGGGGTGATATGTGGTGTCAAATAATATTTATAATATATTTTGGAATTAATTATTGTAGATGTTACCATGTACAGCACATTTTTAGTTTAAATTTTCAGTGCACCTTCTAGTTAGCATTTAACTGCAAAAAATCAGTCTAGTCAGTATGACAGATCAAATTTTATTGGTTTTACTCCACTCCATTTCCATTACATAAGATATTTGGGTAAAGTTTACTGATTATTTTAAGAAAATCCAACTGAATTTTGTTCAGCCATATAATTTTTTGTCTAGCTGTCCACCTGCATGCCAGAGATTGTGCGTTTGCCTTTAAATAGTTTGTTTCCAGTTATTTTACGGCCTTTCTCTATCTCTGTGTTTCGATGAACTGTAAAGAACTGTAAAGATAACTGGGAAATCTCTTCAGCAAATTTAGCTTTAGGTTAATGGAGAACCAAAGTGGATAAATCACGTCAGATTGTGGTGATGTAATTGGGCCAGTAACCTAAGGATTCTAAGAGTTGCCCTATCCAAAATGTACCTTTGAGCAACACATTTCCCACAATGCCACAGGGTGACTGTCCCTTTACTTATTTTAATTTTTTTTTTTTTTTTTTGGTATAAAAATACAAAATAACATCATTCAAAATATCTGAGTTCATTGTTGCTCTTGTATTGCTTTGAATTAACTGCAGTTGTACAAAATATACTGACTTTACACCTAAATGTACCCCATTTTGTCCTATTTTCCCAACCTATGAGCCCACGGAGATCCCAGTCTCTAATCCTGAGACTCAGAACTCTTTTCTCAGGATTTGAGCGAAACCTCTGTTGAATTTTAAACCGAATGGAAAGACTTTCAAAATAGTTAGCTAACAATTATCTCCTTTAGGTTGAGGTAAATGATTCTGCTGGGACGAATCATTCCAGACAGTTCAGACAGCTATTAAACCAGCCATGACATGGTGTCCGTCCCCTCCAGACAAATTTGATTTAGTCATACTATCCCAAATTAACACCCACATCAGTTCGAATCTGTGTGAATTGACATTAATTCAATTTTCAGCAACAAACGCAACAGCAAACTTCAAGTAGAGTAATCATCTGTTTACTAGTCCAAGCAGCATCAACCCCATCTGCAACTTCGAAAATACTTAAAAACACATCTTTTGGAGAAAATGCACAGCACTCACCACTACAATAAAGCACTTCTGCGTTCTCAAAGCCCAGTATGCTATAGGTTGGATCAAGGCCCTCACAGTAATTGGCTACATCCATGTCCAACAAGGATTTAGGAAGAGTTGGTGAAAACTTCATCCCTGCCTGGCTAGCTCTACTTAAAGTCGTCCCGGGACAGTGTCTCTTAGAGAGAGAACTGAGGGCAGCCTTAGGTTGACCATCTCTTCAGAATGCTGATTTGTCGTCTTCTAAGACAAGGGAGGAGCCTTGACCAAGACTCCTCACCTCCTTGAACAGAACTTATCTTCTCACCTTATCCTATACTTATCAGAAGGATGAAGAGATAACAGTATTCCCCATTTGTTCCAGAAAGGAACACAAGGGTTTTATTGGTGCAGCCCAACCAACAAGTCCTATTCTCAGGCAAAACTACACTCTTACAAAGAAAAGCACCGTCCCAAACCAAAAACTGGCAAAGACTGCAGCACCATTGAGCTTCCATTTGTAAACAAAGACTTCAAAATGAAGGTGAGGTATGAACTTCTGTTAAATCAGTAGACTTTTCTAAGCTTGAGATCTATTTAAAAACGAGGTATATTAGCAGTTCCAGAATTCTGTTGCAATGATCTAATCAGAGACGTAATTTACATTCGTCTGACACAAATTCTGTTTTGCATGTTAACATTTATTTAAATTAGATTAAGAGACACAGAACTATTTGAATGTAATATTTTCAATCTATGAGTCACTGATGAGTCATTCTTGAGATAAAAATGTCTGATATTTATTCACTCCCATTTCTTTCCAAACCTACACTGTAAAAAAAGATGTTTTTTTCAAAGATGTAAATAAAACAAGAGTAGGTTTTACAAAAAAATATAATTTTAGTCTTTCTAGATCTAAATTTCACATTTAATTAAATGTTACTTGCCATTTCTTTGTAATTAATTGTGAAATTTACCAGCAATTTCTTAGTGAATATTGTTCAAAGCAAATATTTTACTGATTTTTTGTGTATATGACAAAAATTCCTCTCTTTTTTTGTCCATGCAATGAAATCAGCTGGGTCCAAAGTTTTTGTTTTGTTTTGTTCTGTTTTGTTTTTTCTGACCCCAGTGTTTTTTTACATTTTTAATTTTGTGTTCCGCAGAAGAAACAAATGCATACAGATTTGGAGGGACATGTAGAGTTAAAAAAATATTAATAATTCCAAAAAAATAAATAAATAAAGACAAGACGCATTAGTGCAGCACCATCAGGCCTGTACAATGCATGTGCAAACCCATAAAGGAAACAAACAAATGTTGAAAAAAAATCATCTCTGGTCTAAATAATTTTTTTTCAAAAAATTCAACTTTAATGAAATACTTGGCTTTTTAAGAGTTTGTCAGATTTTAGAAGTTCTGTGGTTTTCTGTACATTGACTTGCCTTGTGGTGCAATTTAATCAACTATAGAAAGTCAAACAAAATAGCACCATTGCTGTACAATCACAGGCCATAACAAAAACAGAAAGACAACAAAATATTCAAATAAAAGAAAACAAATATTAAATAAATTGAACGATTTGAGGTTCGATTCAGTAAGCACGGGGATACTCTGTGGCCACATCACACAAGCTACATTTTAACTTCACTCTAACAATGTTTTAAATGAGGAAGTGCTAAAATGTTCAGTGATAGGAGTTTAGTGAGGCCATCTATTTTCAATAGATTGCATTACACCTCACTATCAGCTCAGATGCAGAGAGATGAAAACTGTACTTAAAAATAATTTTGCAAAATACTCTCCACATTACTAGTTGATCTGTCATAGCACTTCAGCAAATAAATTCAAGGTCAAACTAGAATTGCTTGGAAGTAAAATGTACTCCAGGACTGTGAAAAACTCACGATATCAAGGCAGTACATTCAGTTTTTTTTTTTATAAAAGAGCCCTTTAATATCACTTCCGTACAGGCAACTGAAATGATTACAATCTGACCTAAATGATATTAAGGCATATTTAATGTAAAAGGAGACATTTTAAAGTAGGTAGCCTACAATAATTTTTATTATCTTTTTTAAATTCAGCAATATTGGACATAAAATATGAAATAGAATTTCAGAAAACACAAAAATCCTGTACGTTTTCTGTATGAAACACCTATACATTTCCATGTGTCGATACGAAAAAATATATATAAATACAAATAGAGACTAATTTAGGGAATGCTGCCGTCACATCTGCACGAGCGATAATTCTTTACCGTGAAACTGTAGTAGCAAGGACTTGTTTAAGACTACATAAAAGATAGGAATAAAAGTTTTATTCCTTCTTTAACTGGCCCACATTTCAATGACGGCAACTCAAAACTATCTGGTCTTACCTTCTCCACATCCAACAACGATTTGCATTAATCCGCCAAAACCCAAACAGACGAGTCAAAATTTTATGCTAATAAATATGATATTTAGACTGTTATAGAGAGCAAATGAAGTGTTTAACATGTTAAAAGCCTTACATTGGACAATACTTTTGGCGGTGTTGGGGGAGCCTCATTAGATCGATTTACTAAACACACTGAAAGTTGGGTGGAGATGTTAAACAGTAACTAGCCCCAATAAAACACAAGACATGAGTCGTGTTGCCTGTGCGTGGATTCACGCCGTAATGAACGCGAAGCCTAAAGACAAGAAGGAAAACATTTGAATATATAATATCATAAACATGCAACCAACACTTTTGTATTTTCAGACAACAATAAAAAGTATATTTATAAACACAGGTTGAACACTGATGGCTCAACTCCTAATTTTACAGAAAGAAAGTTTACCTTTCAACTACCTCAGATCGGGTCTTTGACGTTCTCCAATTTTATCAGAAGAGGGCGCCAAATCTCTATTTTCCTCTCTCTCTCAACGAGCGGTCATCGGTTGGCCATTGTTTTATCCTGTTTTTTCTTTTTTGTTTGTTTGTTTGTTTGTTTGTTTTACAGTATATGGCTTTATCACATAACTGAACATAAAACCATATTTTAAAAACTCAAATATTTAAGTTGCTGCGAGTTGTCGTGTCGCAAGTTACAGGCTAAATAATCTGAAAACCTCAATTCCAGAGATATACTGTAACAGAGAACTCAAAAAGAGAGTTTTGTGATTTTTAGTTAATCATGACTCATTTTGCACCACACAGATGTTCCTCCAGTTAAAATGCTCTCTAAAATAAGAATGCCACACATTCCAGCTCACAAAAGTAAGAAACGTTCGCAACTTCCCATTAAGGTATGAACATTTTGGAACATTTGGTCTCTGAAAGTTCAAAACATCCAGTTTTTGTTTTGTTTTGTTTTAATCTGGAACTTTCTATTATTGTCACTGGAAGAACGTTTATTCATGACTTGAGATACCCAGAACATTAGCCACAATTCTGAGAACGTTAGCCTTAAATTCACTGAGCTGCATTCAAGTTAGTTCATTTAGCCGTATTGAGTAAATATAATAGCTGTCAAAGGTTCGCTGTAAACCCTTTAAATAAAATGTATTTTGCTTTTCCATCTCAAATTCATGACAGTACAGATATCATAACAAATGTCTTTTCAAATCATCTGAAAGATTTGAAAATCATGATAACCTACATAGCCTACCATTATTACAGTCATTGTAAAGACAACTATCGAATGATAGCCTTGCTACTGTAGTAACACTGTTACTTAACTATATACCATGCTATATGGTATTTATCATGGTACTGGAATTTACATGATCAAAAACAGGCCTGTTTTTTTTTTTTGTTTTTTTTCCAATAGCATTCAAACAATGTCAAAAGCATTCAGAGTCATAGCTGCCACAGTTAACAATAATTGCAGTAGGCTAACTCCTATGGTGTTTTGACCCAAAATACATCTAACATGGTATAGTACATTTTGTTAAGGCTGATGCTCATTTACCTTCACCTTATAATTATAACACTCGTTTTCTGTTAAAACGGTTTCCAGTTTCCATATGCAAACCCTGATTTATGGTTAGTGATGCGGAGGATAGCGTCTATGTTCAGTATTTATCCGCTTTATTTATCCGGTCCAGCACACTTTAAATATGTTCTTCCCTGTGAACGTCAGCATGTCGAAACACGTAAGCCCAGTGATGGCCAAAAACACTTCATTTATCTGATGAAGGTCTTTAGTGTTGTTCATGTATTGTAGCCTAAAAATGTGGTACGGTACCAGGCAGGTGAGCATGATGAGTACAAAGCTGAGGTTTTTTATCTGGACCCAAAACTCCTGCTGAGAGCGGCTGGCGAGGCCGTACTTGAGCATCATCGAGCGCAGGATAATCATCTGGATGCAGGTCTGAAGACAAGACACCGTGATAATAACGATGGACAGAACCATGTTCAGGACGTAGACATAGTTCTTATGTATTTCATCTCCAAATATGAAGCACTGGTTTTCTGGTATGGTTTGCTTTCCGTATTGTATCAGCACGATGGGTAGCATGGTGATTAACAGGATGAACCACACTAGAGCGCTCGCGCCCAGCCCGTGCAGCCGCCTGTAGAACTCAGTCCGCTGCGTTTTCTTGTAAAAATGCAGGAAACGAACCGTGAGAAGGATGGAGTAGATGGTAAACACCATGTATATGTGGATATGCACCATAGCGCTGACCAGTTTACAGAATCCCTGACTCAGCTGCCATGTTTGGGATACATAGTAGTAGATTCTGAACGGCACGGTGAGCAGAAAAAGAAAGTGTGCGACCATCAAGTTCAGGAAGGCGATGGTGGTTAACGAGCGAATGTTGGTTTTTAACAAGCTGATCATGACGGTTAAGCCTGTGATGCCAACCAGAAGGACTGCAGTATAAATGATGATCAGGGCGACCCTGAAGTGCTTGGTGAGGTGTGCCGAGGGGGCTTGTGAAGTTGGGTTGGTTGTCACTGGGGGGCTGGTGATGTTGTCGACTGTGGTGTTCATCGTCATGGTTCCTAGTGAGAAAACTTACTGGAAGACAAATGTGAGAAAGTTACTGAATAGATGCAAAAGCATCTGCATTGTTTTAGTCTTAGTTAAACGCACTACTACATTTTAAAGAATGTTTGAATCATTATAACAGCATGTTTGTTTACACTGATTTTATCATTTTCAGCTATTTAACTCTGTATTATGAGTAATTATTCAAAAAAGTTTAGAAATCTAATCTTTTACTCACCCTCATGTTCTAAACATTCTAAACCCCTAGAACTTTCTTTCTGTGGAACATAAAATATATTTTGAAGAATGTTGTTAACCAAAGAGTTTTAGTTTACATTGACTTCCACCGTATGAAGACAAAAATACTTAAAATGTTGTTGTTTTTTTTCAAAGGAAAAAAAACGTTTTACAGATTTGGAACATGAGGGTGAGTAAATATCGACAGAATTTTGTATACAGTAAGGTTCCATTTGTTAACATTGAGTTTATTCCATTTATTAATCCTTGTCCTTAATGTCAACATTTACTAATACATTATTGAAATCAAAGTTGTATCTGTTAATATTATGTAACTGACCTGAGCTAACATACACCAACAATGAACCGTTATATATTTATTACTTAAAGTTAACAAAGATTAAATATAACAAATGTATTGCTCGTTGTTACTTGATGTGTTAATGCATTAAGTGATGTTAACTAATGGAACCTATACTGTAAACAGCTACATAACTTTGCAGTTGGAGTAGGTAACAGTTTTATTATATTGTACTGTAGAAACAGACCAATACAAAGTCAATGTATAAGTAAATGTATTTTATAAATCCTCTTTGCACTCCTTTAAAGTTTACCTTGGAGTACTTTATGCATCTCTAACTTCATGTATATCTTTGTAGCTCTTTTGAAAGTAGCAAACAAGCCACAAACTTCTGTATGTGTACATGTATGGTGATTCTTTTCAGAAAATCAGATGAAAGCAAGACATTTCAATTATCTTTTACGACAGTGTATTTAAAATGTTAAAATTAGTTTACTTAATCTAGTTTACTTAATTTAACAGTCTATTGAGACAATGAGGCAAGATACATACCCTCTGAACAGCAACGCAGAAGTCGACAATAGCAGAGCAGATGAGGAAGTAAGGTACTGTGTTTGTTGCATCTGCTGCTCACTCATTCACAAACCACTATTTTAACACATTCTCTCGATGCGGCGGCCAGGCTGCTGTTTGTTTTTATGGTTCACACTGTTGCACATTTGACATTGCAGTTTAGGTGGCCAACCTCAAAAGTAATGAGTCACATTGCCAA
>JAUZSZ010000146.1:16426152-16439832 GCA_034780575.1 Labeobarbus marequensis
TCACAATTGAAGTAATATTTTCCTGGTTACATTAATATAATATAATTAATTTCCTGGTTACATTAATATAATATAATATAATATAATATAATATAATATAATATAATATAATATATAAATGTTACATTTTTATTTTAGGGTGATATATTTAAATATTCCAAATCTTTGTCATCCATAATTATTTTACTGAACAGATAATCTAATAATAGGGGATTTACTGACATGTAAGTGACAAAAAGTAGTATTCGGCTAGTCATGTGATCTTAACATGTGCCATACTCATTTGTTTAGGTTTAAAACTAAATAAATAAGTGCAACTTTAATATTAATCTTTATGAGATATTTTTTAATATTTATCAGAATACAGAATCATCTCTCTTCCTTGCTTCTCTATCATATTCTCTCCTTCCTCTTTCGGTCTCTCTCTTTTCCACGCTATCCCTCTGTTATGTAACACAGTCCATTACATCTGATCTGAGGGAGCCAAGACCCAGCAATATCTATCACTGGAGGACAACCGAGAGAACACAACACACACACACACACACGTACAAATATACAAAGGTAGAAAGCAACTCACACAAGCCATACATACTGTAAATGAACACCAGTGTTGGAGAGTAATTAACAAGTAATTTTAAACAACCGAGGAAATAATCAATAATCAAACACAATGACTCCTCTTGAAAGAAACACCCAGAGGTCTCTGCTACTCACACTCCATGGCTACACACATACACACACACACACACACACACACACACACACACACACTCACAGGTCATTCACACACACATTGTGAAACATCAGCATCAATTAGAGGTTATCAGCATAAAAATATTATTCTAAAAGTATTCATAATCTAGCTACTTCCATGTAAATATTAGCAACAGCTTTAAACTGATGGAAATACAGCTTCACTGCATTAACATTTACTACAGTTCAAACATATGGGGTCAGTAAGGTTTATTAATTTTTTTATTAATATTTTCATTCAGCAATGCTGCAATAAACTGAAGACGAAAAGTGACAGTAAATACTAATAATGTTCCAAAAGAAATTTCAAATAAATGCTGTTCTTTCTAATTATAAAAAATTCTTTAAAAATGTATCACAGTTTCCACAAAAAATATTAAGCAGCACAACTGTTTTCAACATTGATAATAAAAAGATTTTGATTAAGAATGAATTCTAAAGGACTTCTAATGACTAAGAATGATTTCTAAAGGATCATGTGACATTGAAGACTTGGGAAATGGCTGCTGAAATTTCAGCTTTGCCATCACAGGAATAAATTACATTTGAAAATTTATTAAAACAGAAAACAGTTATTTTCAATTGTAATAATATGTCAAAATATTACATTTTACTCTATTTTTGATCAAATAAATGCAGGCTTGGTGAGCATAAGAGACTAGTTTTAAAAACATCAAAAATAAAAATTGATTCCAAACTTTTGAGTAGTTTGTTTCCTGATTATTTTTCCCCTTTTTAACTTGTAGGATGATCTATCAATGTGCAGAAACCTCACAGTCCTGTATCTATATGACAACCAAATATCACAAATCTGCAATTTGGGATTTGCCTCAAACCTTACACACTTATATATGCAAAACAACAATATATCTTGCATAGATAACCTCTCATCTCTATATAAGCTCTCCAAACTGTAAGTATATAGTACAAGCATATTAATTAATTCCTGCTTGCATTGAAATTTGAACTGTGACGTTAATATTTTCCATTGAAAATATACATACAGCAAAAGGCCACGAATGTTACCATTAACTACTAATGTTTCTATATTTGAGGTTCTTGGGAGGAAACAGCATCACTGTGGTGGAGGGATTAGATGAGCTGAAAAGCCTGAAGGAGCTGCATGTGGAAGGTCAGAAACTACCCCGTGGAGAAAAGCTGGTCTTTGACCTCCGTTCCATTTCTAGCCTCTCTGTGAGTAGCTCATTGTTTTAACATTCACCTCAGTGAAAAGCCTTATAGAGGGTGTTTCATGGTATCTACAGTCTAGTGCAGTTTATATTAAGATTGATATAGCACTGTGTCCTGTAAGTTTGCTGTCAGAATCAGATGAGAGACGTAGGACTCGTGGACCAAGATGTGTATCAAAGCAGTTCTGTGCAAAATTTGATGAGGGTAAAAGAGGTCTCTGTGGCTGCCTCCTTGTCTGACAGATCAACAGGGAATGTTTACCACCTAGGCTATGGGAAAACAAACTGAAAAGTTGGGAATTTTGTTTATTTTGATAATTAATGAAATTGCAGGTGTAAGTGCACCCAATTTTTTTCTCTGCCAAAAGATTCTTAAATGCTCTCCTTTTACGAGCACAGTGAAATCTTCATCGGCTCACCAGAAGTGGGACTGGTTTTAAATTTAAAGTGCATTTTTAATTATATTAATATTGAATTATTTTAGGAAACTCTGTGCATTCTAAACATCAGCAAAAATAACATTGATGAAATATGGGACTTGGCCCCTCTCCGAAAACTGACCCATCTTTATGCTACCAATAACCAGCTACAGGACATAAAGGTAAATATGATTTTTTTTTCCATAAAAAAGATACTTATAAAGAATTTTTATTCTGTTTAGACATGAATTTGTATGTTCCTATGAAGTGTGAAATGATAGAGGCAGAGCAGTGCAAAACCTAATCCTACAAATCCTTCCAGCAGTCTCCAGACTTGCACAGGGTCAGAATTATTCAACAAATCAGTGGGCCAGTCTCCAGGGACAGCTTCTGCTGACAATTTAAACAAGCACAAGTTTTCCTCCTTCCTTAGTGAACTGATTTTCCTCTGAAATACACTGAGTGCCCCTTATAACTTCAGCCTTGTATTAAAAACCTATTTGTTGTTAAAAAACATTTAGTGAAACTAAAGCTGAAAAGTAACCTTTTCTGGAAAAGGGATTTTCCAGCCTATTGATATCACACATTCAGTGACAAAAAAAATGGTGAAGGAACACTTTCTGAACGCCTCTATAGAAAAGTAGCATGGTAACTTTGTCCAACAGCTCAAAAGACAATCCTCTCAACAACTGCCACCGATAATAGTGATCTATGTGTCAGAGGAAGCTTTCATGTTTAGCAGATATCTCCTTTAATTTATACAACCCCTTTGCCACTATTGATTCAGCGATGACAGCACCCAAAGGATCAATTCCTCCCTTACACAGTTTGGTCCAATGCCAGAGGAAACATTATGGATTTTTTAAATAGATTATGACAGGCAGTCAGCCGAGTGACAAATGGGTACTGCAGAGGCTGTTAGTGGCGCACGGCCAGACAGTGCAGATAGGGATCGAAGCGCTGGTCAAATACAGGTTCATAACTGGCCATCATTAACCCAATGTGGGGCTGGAAAGAGCCCAGTCAGGAGTGCATTCAGCACTCCCGTGCATGGGAGGGCAATTTGGCGCTGGGCAGTTCCTAGCCAAGCCCTCAGAGTGACAGACCTGACACGATCATTTATCAAAGCCTGAGAGCGCGCGGCTCGCTGGGGTCCCGCCAGAGCTGATTGCACGCGGACTGAAAAGTGGAAGCACTTTAGCTGAGACAGGAAGGCAACGAACAATCAGAGCGTGTCCAGAGAGTATTCATATTTCCAGCCAGGATTAATGTGTCCTTAGATAAACATACACTGCAGGCAACATGCTTGAGGAATACTGCCCAGGGGAACTTGTTTGTCACACAGTCTGAGTGACAGTACTTATTAAATGATGTCTTTTTTTATACTTTTTGCCCTCTGAATTTTTTGTTTGTTTGTTTTTTATGCTTGTGGCCTCTTTGTCTTAAATTTGATGCCCTGATTATTTTTAACCATGCACATCTTCTGTTAGATCTGCAAAATCTCTTTAGTGTTACAGGATTTTTCTAGCATTCAACAGCTTCTTTGGAAAATTTGGAGAAGATGCTAATGTCCTTTATTTTATACTGATTGAAAGTTAAATGTAATGCCTTTATTTATGCTTTCAGGAGTTAGAGACAGTGTTCAGCCAGTGGTCTCAACTGCAGCTACTGGATCTGAATAGAAATCCTGTGTGTCACAAACCTAAATACAGAGACAGACTAATAACTGCCTGCAAAATTCTAGGTGAGAAATAGCATAGCTAACTTGTGATGAGTATGGAGTAGGGCTATCAAATTGATTAATCGCGATTAATGGCATCCAAAATAAAAAGTTTGTAAATACACACATACATGTATATATTTAAGAAATATAATTTACATTTATATATAATGTAAATCATATATAAATATGAATATATACACAGTACACACACATACATTATGTAAAAACAGACTTTTATTTTGGATGTGATTAATCGATTTGACAGCCCTAGTATGGAGTTGTTCAAATGTTATTATTTATGGTGAAAGAATCACTGATCTTCTGAATAACTCTGAATGCCGTTTTTGTCCTTCATTGCCATTTAATTATTTTTTATTCTTATAATTTATTTCATTATTTCATGTGTTTATTTTAGTAATCATTTTTTATCTCAATGCTTTTTCAATGATATTTGGCATTTTAATTACAGTTATTTCGAATTACAGTTATTTTTGTGCTGTGTTTATGAATTTTATATAATTATTTAGTGAAATGATGCACAGAAACTGTATGTTTTTCTTGGTATTTAGAGGATCTTGATGGAAAACAAATAAATGAGCTGTCTAGGCAGTTTCTAATCAACTGGAAAACCTCAAAAGACACAAAGAAGAAACTAGATGATGGAAAAGACATCAAAGAACAAATCACAAATCCACTTACAAGTATGAATATTTACTGAAATGTTTTTTTTACAGTTTTCGGTTACACCTTATTTTAAGGTGTCCTTGTTACAGTGTAATTATACATTGAAGTACTGAGTAATATTAATTCACTACATGTACTTACTATATGGTTAGGGTTAGGATTTGGTTTAGAGTTACTTGCATGTAATTATGCATAATTAATTGTTATTATAATAGTAAATACATGCAATGTGTAACAAGGACACCTTAAAATAAAGTGTTACCCAGTTTTCTTTACGTTTTTAATTCAATTATTTACAGTTATTTATATTAATGAATTATAGAGACTGTTAAATATATTATTGAATTATATGACTTTATATACTTTGAAAAATAGTGCCCTAACATGTCACTGTTGAATTTCTGTGCTGAGGGAATTGCAGTGACACTTTCAATTTGTTCTCAAATTTTCCAGTCATTTACAGTATCCACAAGATTTTATTACTTTTAACACATTTCTCTATTATGCCATTGTATATCATCAGTATGTGGTTAAGTAAGCCTTTGCATATCCCTTGTGTCAATTCTATGACAATGTGTGACTAACCCATGTTTTGCTGTAGCTGATTTTCGCATGGGCCCCCAGCATCCCTTTGCCCATGACCGCAGCATCTCTCTGAGTAAGCTGTCCGAATATGGGAAGCTTGGCGTTACATTTTCGGACAGACCAAGTACAAGGAGACAGCAGAGGAAAAAGGTATGAACAATCAAAAATGTCTACTGTGCTGTTAACAAGACTCCCTTATTCTTAACATAATCTGGGGCCAATGAAAAATTTTATTTCATATTTATATATATATATATTTTTTTTTTTTTCTTATCAAATACTTACAATTCATCTTATATAATAAAAAGGAAAGAAATTCTGAGATACATGCTATTAGAGTAAGGTTGCATGTTGCCTTTAGACATGATGGATAAATGCCTGCTGTTTGTCAAGTTGTATGAGTCTTATTTTTCCCACCCATGCAAATAAACAGTTTTCTCCTTTAGACTGGCCTGAGGTTAACCATAGTTCTGTGCTGCACTGTGTAATGTGACATCATCTACAGTTGTACTGCACAGATCATACTCCTTTGATGTCTGATGTCCTAAACATGTTAGTCCAATAGTTATCATTTACCAGTGTGTGGCCTCTGAAATGCAGAAATGTTTTGTTGATGTAACTACAATGAATATGAACTGAATGTTTCTGTACTTATAAGAAAAAACTGCAATGAGCATGAGCACTAATGTGTGAGTAATAGGAATGATAATGCTGAATGACAGTTGTTTAAAGCCCCAATTAGCTGTTTACTATGTTATTATAGGGTCCAGTAACAGAAGAATTTTTAGTGATAATTTACAGAAGCATATTCTAAACCATGCATGCCATCAGCCATCATGTTCTTGGCTGTTTTTATTACTATTAATACAAAACACAAAAGCAGGAAAGTCAACAAATAGTATGGGGTACTTTGTGGTAATTTACAGCATTTCATTTATATAATTTAATTCATGACTGTTCTGGTGTGTTCACAGGTCAAGAGGGATATATACTGCAGTGAGGACTGGCAGATTCTGAAAATCTGAAACTACTGATTAAAAACCTTTTTATCAGTGTCCTTTTAGCTTTATAAATTTGATTCAAAAGTCAGTTGCTCGCATGCACACTTAGCTTCTCCTCTCTGTGTGAGGACTTTTCTGGAAAATGTTCAGTAAAGCTCTGACACTTATATAAAATGTGAATTTCTGACCAGCTTCTCCATCGTGTAATAATACACTCTTTTACACTGCCTAACTTGCATTTTCAATATTCTGTTTGAAATTCCAAAATTGTATTAAATATTTGTCTGTGTGTTTGTTTTTTATAAATTTACTTTGCAAAATGTTGAAGAGTTTATAAATACCATCATGTTTTGTACATTATTCTTTAGTATGTAAAGATATATACATTAGGTAATATTATTCATTAAATATAATTTTAAAAAATTCACAGTTACATTATAGGTAAAGCAAAATCTCAAAATTATATTTTATGTGTCATTGAAAATGCCTGTGAAATTACTACACTACATCTGTAGTTTAATTTTCTGTTTTTGAGGTTTGATTGTTCTTTTTAGTTATTTGTTAATTATGTCATCATATTTCATGTTTTTATATTTTTTCATATTTATTATATTTCTCTGTTCAAGTATGGAGTGTTTTAACAAATTAACGCTCCAATCTCACTGCATCATGCTTTAAATTAGCTAATGAAGTTATCTAATTTAAAGCATGAAATTACTAATTAAGTAAAAAGGTCATTTACATTCAACGCTAATTGCAGGCTTCATTTCAACTTGCACGTTATCCAGCAAGCTTATCAACATCATGGACACTGCATTCTAGACTGGAACTATAAATTCATATGAAATAAAACTGATTGTATAATAACGTTTAGACATACATACGCGCTGAGTACAGTAATGCATGAATGCAATTCTTGCGTATATGGGCAAGTCTAATATCTACACCAGGGTATAACCTCTGAAAGATGTGGAGTAATTAGACAGAGAAGCTTACTTAACCTAATTTGCTCCGCTTCATAATTATTGGCCTGGGGGCAATACTGTTACTTCATCCTTACAAAAACAATGTTTATTAAGAACAGTCTCAGATATACATGTTATGAATAATTCCATTCATTAATTCTCCCACATCTCCGTTTGCGGAAAACATAATGATTAATTTAGGAGTCTCACAAGAATTTCCTCAAGCATGCCACTTGATTGCAGTGTTTAGAGTTTATTTATTGGCTTTGTCCCAGGAAATGAAGCTGATGTCTGCGGCTCAAAATTATAATATTAATATCCCTTTTTATATGTTAGAGAAGAGTTAAATTGTCGAGAGCACCGTGCAGTTGATTTGATAGAATCTGTTTGGCAGCCTGAAAATTTAACAAACCAAACAAATTTTCACCAAACAAAGCCAATTAAGAGGAAATGGGTTTTATTTATTGAATAAACAATATTTAATATAATATTCAGAAGTTGTGGTTTGCAAAGCAACTCTGGGTGGACCAAAAAATGCTGCCTCTGGCGTCGAAAAATGGATTGTGCCCTCCTACCGACCGATGCGAAGGGAAAACAGTGGAGTTGCCAGAGTTTTAAAGGCTTTTGATTAATCACACCGGAGTGAAACACTTGTCAGCTCTTTGTGTTCCCCGATAAATTCGAGGCTCAGGAGACTTTACGCAGTCATTCAGGTGAGGACAGTGCGTGTGCGCGGACATATATCCGTACCTTTTACGCGCAGCACCACGACTGGTTATACTTTCTTTCTTTTTTTTTTTTTTGCAACGAGAAAGGGACTGTTATTTTACAACAGGATTTTTGCCGAGCTTTGGAGGTTTTCATGCCTTAATGTGTTTTTTATAGGTCAGCACTTTTAACAATAAGACAAGTATGTTTTTGTACATTTTAATAACTTCTCATGACAATGTAACCTACAATTCTACTTAAAATTGTTGCATTAAGACTGCATGTTCAATGCTGAAATTATTTAATGAAAAACATAAACACTGTGGGCGTCTATTATTTATTGCTTTGACATTGAATGACTCATACTGACCATGAGATTTCTGGCTCACTTGAGAAAAAATGTTTTTGCAAATGTTTTTGATGAGTACCTTATACCTGTTTTTTGACATATTATTCTCGCATATTTGAATAAAAGTGCCTGTTTGGCTATTAATTTAAGTGTGTCTTTTGAAAATGTATTATTTTAACCAGGTTAAAAAGTGATTTCAATGGTTGGAAGACAGTCGATCTGTATGGATGGCATTGGTTCTGTGACAGTTATGGATGACAGTCCCGCATCAAGCCCCAACTCGAGCCCCAGTCTTGACACGCTCTCAGCGGACAGCCGGCGCGCAGAGGCCCTGTCCCGCTCCAGGTTGGTCCCGTCTAGTGGCCTCGCTGGCAGAGGGAGACCCGCGGCAGCCAACGCAGCACGCGAAAGGAGTCGCGTTCAGACGCTCAGACATGCGTTCCTCGAGCTACAGAGAACACTGCCGTCGGTGCCACCGGACACCAAACTCTCCAAACTCGATGTCTTGATATTGGCAACCACATACATAGCGCATTTAACAAGAACCTTGCAAGAGGAAGGGATGGAAGAGGACAACTCAAAACAAACTGAAGCTTTGAACTCACTTAAGGGAGAGGGCTACTTACATCCTGTGAAAGTAAGTCGAATTATATTTTAGTATGAAATAGAAATTTATCGCCTAAAATATTGTGAGATTTTATACATTTTAATTAATTTCCAAAGCAGTCTTAAAAATTTTGAATAGAAGACTTTAAGGTTAAGGTTTAGTCTACTTGAAAATATCCACTTTACGCATGGCAATTCGTTTTTTAAACAGTTGACTAAGTGCTTTTATTTATCGCTTTTGTCTTTCAGAAATGGCCAATGCGTTCAAGATTATATGTCGGTGCCACTGGACAGTTCCTGGGTAACTCAAATGTAAATCAAGGGGCATCTTCATCATCATCACAAACATAGATCGTTTGCACATAAGACTTTTGGAGGTAATGATGAAAAACGAAGGTTAAAAAATGTAAGTTATTGTTTTAGTAATTTTTTTGCAGTCTGTAAAATTTACCATGGTTGTTTTACGCGGCAAATGAACCAGATTCATTGAAACGATTATTACTGTGCCATATAGACAACTGAGTATTGTGCATATTAATATATCTTAATTATTTCAAATATGTAAATAAGATTAAAATATTAAACAAATTGTGTTCTTTTTAACTGTGGGTTTCTGTTCAGAATTCTGTTTCTGCAGTTCTGTACTTGTACTCTGTCTGAATTTCGTGTGTGGGGTTAATGAGCTGTTATGCTTGAGCTGTCGGCTATGCACTTTCTGTTACAACATTTGCACTAAATGCATGTGTGAATAACCTAACATTCGTCATGAGAAGTGGTCTGTCAGAATCGCAACAATAGCATCATCATCCCCTTTTCTCCTCCCTTCCCTCCTTCGTCTTTTCCATGTGAATTGCACATGAGGAATAGTGAATAAAATCATTCTTAAAAATTACACTGATCTCAGGTTTATTATTAATGTTATTTTTATCAATGTTTTCTAATATAAACCCCTCACCTTGTGCAAAATAATGTGTTCCCAACAAGACCTTTCATGGTTTAAAATATTTGTCATGCACTGATTATAAATATCGAAGATTTAAATTAATTTTTTAATTATTGTCTTCTAATATATCTCATGTTATGGCAACATGCTCATGGAAACAACTTTTAAACATCTTTTAAATTCTTGATCAAGAAGTCACTGAAAGCTTGTTAAAGGCTGAATAATGTTAAAACTGTAAACCCTCTAAAGAGATGGGACTAAATGTCTCTATCTATTTATTTAAATGTTTACACTGTTTACGCTAATCTTATGCCTGAGAGAGGAAAACTATTTGGATAAGATTATTAAATGCATGGCTTTGGACATCTCTCTCTCTCTCTCTCTCTCTCTCTCTCTCTCTATATATATATATATTGATATAATATGGGACTATATGGATTATCTTTATCTATTTACTCTAATCTTATGCTTAAGAGAGTCAAACTATTTGGATATGATTATAAAATGCATGGCTTTGGACTTTTGGACACACACACACACACACACACACATTGTGTGTGTGTGTGTGTGTGTGTGTGTGTGTAATAATAATAATAATAAATATGGTAACACTTTACAATTTGTTTAAATCAAACATCGACTCGTATCAAACATATGATATAATGCATATGTAATGCAAAGTTTGTTGAAAGTGTGGAGGCTTGGCTCTAAACCTGCACTGCAATGACGAGAGAAAATCCCCCCCCCCCCACTGAGATTTCATTCTTCCTCTTCAAAAGGATTTTAATGATATAAATGTGACCTCTTTTTTATCCTCCACTTCACTGTTTCTTTTGCAACATAATTGATTCTTCAGTCCGAAGGTCTCTCTACCATAAAGGTGTGCACTGAAAATTATGGTCAGATTTGAAAAGCAGTGACCTTTGAAGTGCCTCGCGATAGTCGGCTCTTCACAATTCTAGCCCATGTGTTGCTCCTTCATTCTGGTGATATAAGAATGGCTAGAGGACATAGGAGGGAGGGCGATCACTAGAGGCTGACAATAAGTGTGTATGTGATCCAACATGTCTGCCTGAATATGTGATTTCACTCAATTTCAAGCTTGACTGCCCCTGCATGACTCGCACATTTCCTTAAAATATTCCCGTAAAACATTTATCTAATTCCTTTCAGGGCTTCTTGGCTCTGTAGGCTGGATTGCGCATGACTGGGAAAGGAAAGTGTCAACTTTGCACATCCAAGTGTTGTATTTGTACTGTTAATGCTGTCAGTTAAATAAAAAAAATACCTAATTAAAATAAAAGCCTTTTTTGGAGGGGATTGGGCTTTCCTTCCCTTCAGTAGTTTTTTTGTTTTTGAGTTTCCAGTTCACTTTTCTCACATTTAACTCTGCCAGCTTTAATTTGAATAATCAAACTTCAAAGGCTTCTTGCTTTTAAACCACCGTGTGCCTGTGCACTGAATGGCTGCCATTCTGCTCTGAAATGGTTTGTGCCTTATCTCAATAGACAGATGTCTTCTCATCTTCAGTATGGTGATTTCAACATCTCGTGGGTCTAACAATTTGACTGGCTCAGTGACCAGCAACAAGCTGGAGGTTGTAAAGTTTGGGGTAAAATGTATTTCTAAACCGGTTTAACTTGAGAAAATAAGGCTACTACAAAAAAAATCTGTTCTGCTACAGATAATTAATTAAACAATTCATAAAGCAGGAACAAAATGTTGGTGGGCTTCCTGTCCTGAAGGCAGGATTAACAATTGGTATTTGGGCACGTGTCCGGGGCACCATGTCTAGAAGGGGGCAGCACCACAACCAGGGGGGAACCATGTCAAATAGCAAGAAAAGCAGTACAATGGAAATAGTACACTAATCCAATTCATAAGAATGCTAATTTCATAGGCAAATAATGATGAGAAAAAAACACTAGGCGACAAGCCTAAATAATTTGATTAATGGAGAACATTTACATATAAAAAAAGTAATAAAAATCTCTCTCTTTTTGTCTACTATGTGACACACTTAAATGTCAGGAAAATATCAGAAATTTTAACAGTAAAATGGAGAGAAAAATAGACAACACTTAATAAAAACATTGTTGGTGGGTTCAAACATCTACTATTTGACGCATTTAAATGTTTTAAATATCAGCAAACTTTGCCAGCAACATGGAGAGATAAAGAGGCAACATTTAAAAACAATACAAATATTTTTGGGGCATTTAAACATCTACTATGTGTCACTTAAATGTCTTAAGTATTAGCAATATCACTGGCAAAATAGGGAGAAAAAGAGCCAACACTTTTAAACAATAAAACTTTTTGGGGGGACTTCAAGATCCAATAATAACACTTGATTTCTTTTGAAACTAAAACACTTTTTTTTCCCTAAAAGAAACAATATTCTGTTATTCTCCAAGCCTGCTGATGAATAACACAAAGTGTGTGAAAACTGGATTTGATGCAGTAAAAAAAGGAGTTGATAATGAATAGATGAATAAACAAATAGAACACATGAATAACTTCTTATTTCAACTCAGAGGCAAAGCTGAATGTTCACAGAATACAAAAAGTGTTCACAGACTTTGCTGTCTCCTCTGAGGATTTGACTGTGAGAACAATAAAGCTGTTTTGTTTTTTTTCAAGGAAACTTTTCTTTATTTTAAATACTGTATTTATACAATATGCATGTTTTCAAAATACATTATGCACGCTTTTGTGTTCTTAGATATACTGTAGAGTTCAATTGTTTTGTCCCAGATCTGGACATGGACAGTAATAGGTCAAAGCATTTTTTGTGCATTTTGTTTGGTCAGTTCTGTCTCGCTCCAGTGCACAAAGTCAATACACATTGAGGTCAAGTGAATATCGAGTGTAACGCATGGAAATGCCATTTTGCTTCTGTCCTTCGGATTTCAGCATATAAATCATTTGCGCAAAACAAATATGCCACCAGAGCAAACTGATGTCCTACAGAGAGAACTTCACCTCACAACAAGATATGTCAGAGGGTTAGATTTAAATTTTAAGAAGAAGATTGTGATGCCTCTTACAAAATGGCTTTGACATTGCACCTGTACTGAGTGAAGATTCATTGGCTGCATCTGGTACATGGATTAACCTGCAAGTCATTCTTTTGAAACTAGATAAGTATAGACTGGATTAGAAACACTTGAAACAAGCCTTTAAAGCCTTTAAAGTTATACTAGCACATTTTCAATGCATTGCTAAACATATTACAGTGTAATTGTACAGTAGTACTGAGGAACAGACATTTGTTTGCTAAATTAATCACAGTATAATCCCAAATCTGATTTATTCACAAAAGAAAAGAAAAAAAATTAAAATAAAAAAGGTTTTCAGTGAATATTCTTAAAAAGAAACTCTGGAACAAATGCATACAGTTTTGGAACAATGTAAGGGTGAATAATAATTTATTTCAATTGCTATCAGATGCAGATTTTTTTAAAAGAGTTATATCTTTGTTTCACATAATAATCCTAGTTTCTCAGAAAAGTTTAGTTCACTGAAGAATAAGAAGAATCAGTTACTCATCTTCAATCATGTTAGCAAGTTTCTTCTTAACACAAAAAGAGATTTAAAAAAAAAAATATTTTCATTAATGCAGTCATAATAAATAGGGACTGCTGAGGTTAAAAATAAACACATTAGTTAATTATTAAATGTATCTTAAAAGCAGCCCATACCTTATAAAGCAATACATTCATGCTTCAGCGTTATGTGATGAACAGAT
>JAUZSZ010000146.1:16482849-16493362 GCA_034780575.1 Labeobarbus marequensis
TTATTTTTTGTTTAACATGAGAAAGAACCCATGTAAAATAGTTTCAGGTTATTCACAATGATAAGTTAGTCTGAGCAAAATAAAAACCCTGATGTTGAAGGATTTGGCAGTATTAGCGTTGCATATTGGGTTTTATCACATTTGTCTTATTCAAATTGAAATTTTTTCTGTAAAATGTTTATTTTTGCTAATTGTTACCCAGATATCGGAATGCAAAAACACCATCTGTATTCAAAGAAACATTACACATTGTGTCCCTCACCGCATCTGTGTTACTGAGGTTAATTTATTTTGGCCCATGTAACATTGTAGATAACTGTTTAAAATGTCTTTGTCTTTATTTTACTGTCAAAATGTTTGTCTTGTTTGTTGGTATTTCCTTTTTTTCTGTAGACGAGGGAAGCAAGAAAATGTAGCAAACTGACATGCATGAAAACAAGCAGCACACTTCAACTGACATACTTCTCATGCAATGTTACATATTTGACATTATTTTCCGCTGAACAATTATAACCTGCTTCTTTGATATTACAACCAACTCGCCAATAGCCATGTTGTCATTCACATACCTAAAAATAAAAAATATGGTCTTCAAAATGGGCTACGTGTGTGTTTTTCTTTACAGGTTGTGGGTTATTCTCTGAAACTGATTCAAACGGTATTTACCTTTTTGATTGACAGCTTCCATCCTTCCCAGGACCGGTTAATAATCACCTCGTTCTTGTCACACTGCAAAAGACCTCACAGAGTCCAGTTGTCTTCTGATGGCCAGGTGTTTACAGCGGTAATGGAAGTTGAAGTCTCTTGAGTTGAGGGCTATTCGCCGGGGGTGCCGCAATCTCTGCCCTTGGGGTCCATGGACCCACACCCTCCCTGAACAACACTGCTCTCCACAGGTCAGCTGCTCTCTCTAAAGAGGCCCACTCGCCCATGAAATAATGTCTTTTGGCTCTATTGTTCTGCATGTCTGTTGGTTTTGCAGGCCCATTCACTCAATTTCCCCTGAATAGAGGGGCGCAAGGCCCCACTGACATGCCTTCTGCTGCTGACGGCCATTACAAGCCTATAACACATGTGCTCTTATATGTTTCTTTCAAATTTAGAGAACACTTTGCTATTGTATTTTTCAGATGGTCATTGCAGGCTTGAGAAATGTCAAAGGCCCATTGGGGATAGATTGGTTGGCTGGTTTGGGCTTTTGTACAGTGCACTGTGTGCTTGATGGCTACTGAAGCCATTTTGGCTCAACGCAAAACAAACACCTGTTGTATTCCCTGACAGTGATGTGTAAATTTAGAAAGAACTTTAATCTTTAGGCTAAAATTCAAGCCTTTATCTTGATTGACGTGATTATTGGTCTACCAGTAGAAAAAAAAAAATTACTCTGCATTTACTGGCCGGTTTTAAAATTACCGTAATAGTTATGTGTGATATTTGTAATGGTTTTATATATTTTGGATGTGTTTCAAGGAGGAGACCAAGGCAACAAGAAGTTATGAAAAAGAACTGGGAACAATAAAAGTCTAGTTAAACACGGGTCTAAAATGTTTATAGTAAATGTATATTAATATTTTATTAAATTATATTGAGAATACTGACCTTTAAAAATCTGTGTCCAGTAATAACAAACGAATTAAAAAGTCATGGAAATTCATTCGACAGCTAACTACCTTTTTTCGTGATGAATCTACAGCGACACAATGGAAAAAATCATTTATCTAATATTTTTCATAGTTACCAGAGTCAATGTGAATTTTCAGTGTTTATTAATGAGTATACTATATATATATATATATATATAGTATATAACTGTATATAACGACTAGAAAACTCTTATGAACTGGTTCTTTGACAGCTCAGTCATGAATGAATCGCGAACAAATATAGCTCTTTCGAGTCGGTTCTTTTAATGAATCACTCAACAAGACCGGCAAACTTACGAGTTCCCGCTTGCTATGAACTCACTGAATCTTTCAGGGACTGAATCAACTTCTGACTCATCGGTTGTTGTGCGTTTTTTTTAGTAATGTCCTGCGCAAAATTAAGCATTTTTTGTGTACTTAAAGGGATAGTTCACCAAAAAGTGAAAATTCTAACATTTTACTCACCCTCGTGTTGTTCCTATAACTGTTGACTTTCTTCTAAATGTTGTTGGTAACCAAAACGATTTGGTTATCCATTGTATTTACAAAAGAACATTTCTTAAAATATATTTTATGTTCTACCTAGGAAAGAAAGTCATACAGATTTGGAACCGCATGAGGGTGAGTAAATGATGAAAGAAATTTGGGCAAACATCAAATCCATCAAATGTAAATTAGTATCATTGCTGACTGATATGACAACGTATTCTCTGAAAAACTTTAGGACACACCATCCTGAATGAATATTGGTCACTCGTTTTCCTAATATTATTTCTATTTAATTGTAATAATGATCTTCCATATATAATCTAATGAGTGGGAATAGCACCATGCACACTTTGCATGCATATGTGTGTGTTTAGAGGTGTCCCAGTGCAGCATGTGGTACAGAGCCATCCCATGAAGCCCCTCCCTTGGGTCTGTGTGCACATTGCCTGCCATTGTGTGCAGTAGACAGCAGATGGTAGGCTATCGCAGCAGTGACAGACCCAGTCATCTGGCAGGCACCCACAGTTCAGGCGGGAAACCCAGGCGTGGTGCTCCACTGCCAAAGGTGCCTATTAGTATAGGTCACCCTTTCACTGACACTGAGCTGGCCAGGCACATAGCTATACTGTAGAAGCTTGAGCTATAAATAAGCTCATTTAGATGGGTGATTTTTGAGTTTCAAGAGCAAAAGGGGCCCTGCCACCAAAACTCAGAGGCCTATAGTGTGCTGCGCTTCATATACAGTGTAAGTATGAATGATTCTGCTGCACACACAGTTTAGGATGGAATCCTGTTTCTGTCACAAAATAAAAAGATAAAAAAGGTTATTGTGACTTTTTATTTTACAATTCTGACTTTGTTTCTCACAATTCCTGTGTTTTTATCTCATTATTTTGAACTCAAATCTCATTATTTTGAGTTAACATGTTGAAATTTATTCTTTCTCAGAATTGCAAGTTTATGACACTTATTTCTTGCAATACAAAATTTATACCTTGCAATTTCGAGTTTCATCTCGTAGTTGTTTTTTTTCTCAGAATTGAGTTTATACCTGACTTTTCTGAATTTTTCTTTAAATGACTTTTTTTTCTCAGAATTGCAAAACATTTTCTCAAAAAGTTCTTCAAGTTCATATTTTTTTCTCAGAATTTTCTCACAGTTCTGTCTTTTTTCAGAATTGCAAGTCTATATCTCACAATTCAGAATTTTGTTCTCTAAATTCAGAGTTTATATCTTGCAATTTTGACTTTATTCTTGGAATTCTTGAGTTTTTATCTCTTCTGTGGACAAAAGGATCTGTCTATATTACAGCATGCATATTCCTTCAAGAAGTGGTTTGGTACATTCAATTTCATATTAGTGCACAAAATCACATATTATGATCACAAAATGCATTTTGTGATTCTTAGAAAAAAAGTATAAGAATTGCAAGATATAAACAAACAAGATATAAACAATACTGAGAATTCTGAATTACAAGATAAATCAAAATTATGAGATATAACAACGTAATTGTGAGAAATAAAGTCAGAATTGTATTCTAAACTCAGAATTCTGAGAATGTCAGAATTGTGAGATGTTAACTCAAAACTGTGAGATATAAACTTGGAATCGTGAGAAATAAAGTCAGAATTGTGAGATAAAAAGTCACGATTACTTTTTTTTTTTTTTTATTCTGGGGCAGAGACCCTGCACTGCTAATGAAACAAGATGCAACACAAAAACCGGTCTAAGACAGATTTTTCTTGTTTGGATGGGCTCTCCTGGTGAGGAGGCACCTGGTGAATGGGTTGGTGATTGTGGACACTGTTCTGGGTCGGGCAGATTTAAGTCTTTAAGTCCAGGCTAACAGCTGTCCTCAGGTGAGCTGCAGGCCACATATGCTGCAAGATGAACACTGTACAGACAGACTGACTGACTGAATGCATGCTTTTTTGTGTTGCAGTAGCACATCAATATGACATCAACAGTCACTGCATCAGTGGTTTAGGATTAATAAGGGTCTAGGAGAAAGCTGAAGTCATTGTGACCAGTAAGCCAAGTGTAGCAGATGGCCAAGACATCTTATTATGCTAAAAAGTGAGAGAAGTCAGTTACTGGGGCTGATTCAAAAGAAACAGTAGCAAAAAGTTAATCTTATGATATATGGCTTGCATGATGAGCACTTCATTTCAAACTATAGTACAGGGATTGGATTTGGCGGCTGTTCTAGAAAAGCAGCCAGACTGGTCCATGGGAAGATAATTATTGTTGTTACATTAAATACATGTTGGTGGTTGACAAATTTGACATGTTTATGGATCAGACTTTTTCTGTGCCACTGAACAGCAACAAGGGAAGAAAAAAAAGATTTTTTTGTTTTAGTTCTTAAATTTTACTCAAAGCAATAAAAAAATATTTTGTAGCCAATATATAACACACAAAATATACAAATTAACCAATGCATAGAAGTAGTACATTAGAATTACGTTATTGAAGCTATTATATATAAAAACTGTTTAAAAAAAATGTAGTTGAATAAAGATTATTGGAGTGCGTTTTACAAGAAATTTTGCTGTCTAAAATTTTGATGACTGATTAAAAATCTAAATTTATATTATCTTTCTGGTATTCAGAAATGTATATAATATTTTTAAATGTATATAATATTTAGAATTTATTTTTTTAATCATGGTGTTTGGAACATATGACTGACTTCAAAAAATATTAAAATGTTATTAATATGAACAAATTAAAAATGCGTATTCTGAACAATAGAAATAATATTTTATCATGACCAGGACCGTGAGACATCAAATGCAATTATATTTATGCAATGAAAAATGTCGGCCTGAACTGAAAGACTAAATCCTTAAATATCTAATGAACATTAATGCAATATTAATATTAAATATTAAATATTTTTACTTTGTTTTAAAAATGTATATTATGACATAACTACAATCTCACAGTATTAATGCAAATATTATTGAGCAATGAACTGACTATTTTGAACTGTGCATTTTTAAAGATACAGTGTGATAAAGTTTTTTTTCTTCTAGTGTTACAAATTGTAACATTATGACTACTTAATTAAATATTAAATGTTATGATTCCGTCTAAATGCAAAATGAATATAGTGCTGTTTACTTTTGGCACATATATTCATGCTCCTTGTACTAAAAGATGACATGTAGTCTTTGAATAGTGAAGGAAAATACTTGCCTCCAGTCTCCCCTATATAGTTTCAAGGGGTTGATAATTAGTCAAGAATACGCATAGCCAATCTAAAACAGCTACTGTACTACTTCTCCTATGCCTTCTGTAAAGGAAGAGTCATTCATTCAGCCTCAAAAGCCCCACTGGTGGCCTTCTGGCAGTGGCTATTCCTTTGGTGCTTGGACAAGATCCTTTGGAGTAAATTTGGAGAGCTGTGTGCCTGGGCCTCACATCTGAGCGCCAGGAAAGCGCCCTCCTCCCTATCGTCCCCCCCAGGGGACTTGTAGCCTGCCTCTGCTGGGGAACACAAAGAGGAAACAACAAGCACAAAGGCCCTGTTTATTCCCGATGACCCAGATTCCAGCGCTTTGACAAGGGGAGACAAGTGACAGGCTGTTCAGCACTGGTCCTGGACCATCACCAATCAAAGGACCACAGCGAGGTTTAATCTGCCACACCTTGACCGCTCAAAACAGGGTCTCAACGAGCCCCTCGAACCCAGAGAGTCACCACATAGGAATTCACACTGGTGAAAAGTGTGAAATTGCACTGGCAGCGTTGTTTTATTGGTGGAGAAATGGCATGAAAAGGCTTTCTATTGAATTAACAACTGTATATAAACGTGTTTCCTGCTCAATTTATACACTACCTTTCAAAAGTTTAGAATAATTATGATTTTTTAGTCATTTTGAAATATGTCTCTTATGAAGCTGCATTTAACCTAAAATATAGTAAAAACAGTAATATTGTGAAGTATTCTTACAATTTAAAAGAACTATTTTTTATTATAATGTATTTCATGTTTTTAACACACACACACACACACACACACACACACACGTGTGTGTGTATATATATATATATTACTTTTTTTATTTATTCCTGTAAGGCAAAGCTGGCTAAGCTATTATTCTAGTCGTCGATGTCACATGATCCTTTAGAAATCATTCTAATATGCTGATTTGAAACATTTCTTTTTATTATCAATGTTGAATACAGCTTTTGCTGCTAATTATATTTTTGTTTTACATATATATTTATATATATATATATATATATATATATGTCTGTGCCTCTGTGTTTGTGTGCACACGTATATATAGAAAGAGAGAGGGGCTTACAAATAAATCATGTTATTTTCCATTTTTCTATTCATCACAGAATCCAGACAAAATATAATATTTATTTTTAATTGTAAAATTTTGCAGCACAACTGTTTGCAATATTGATAACAGAGAACTATTATTAATAATTCAACACCAATGATTGATAATAATTGTGCACCAATTTTTCATATTCAAATAATTTTATATGCAGAAAATTCAGCTTTGCATTTCACAGGAATACATTTCATTTTAAAATAAATTAAAATATAAAACAGGTCTTTTAAAATGGTAATAATATTTTGCGATACTATTTTTTAACTGTATTTTTCATCAAATAAATGCTGCCTTAGTGTGAATAAGACACACATTTTTTAAAAATCTTAAAAAAATATTCCAAACTTTTGAATGACAGTGTATATAAAATTCATACAAGCCATCAGGGAGGGTTCATTGTGCAAGAATTGATTAGGCCTGGTGTTCTATCTGTGTGCATTGTTAGCTAATGAGCTATGGGCCACCTGTTTAGGGAGCGTGATGCTGGGTCTGCGTGACGCTGCAGCTGCCCGTGTGTGTCGGTGGGGGTCGACGGGCATAAAGATCTGCAATTTGCAGACTCATTATGTATGATGGCAAACTCACCCCTTGTCCTCCCCCAGGATCACTATAGTTAAAAGCTAAGCTAAATCACAATCAGATTATTTTCGTGCTGTTCTAAAATGCTCCGCTTTGTATAATAAATATGCTGCAGAAGGAATATAGTCTGTGTATGAAGTATTGCATATTCATAAGAAATTAAGATTTTGTGTCACTGTCTGAGCTTATATGTTTGTCATGACTCAACTTTGTGACACATGGCACTGGGAAGCAGTGGTCGTGCATGCATGCATACCAACTTGAATCATGCCTTGAGAGGACATCAATGACGTCACCTTCACTGAGTCTCAGCTTATCACTGTGTGTTTCCACCTTCTAGTGGACAGATTATAAATTACATATGTGATGCTCAGAAATAAATGAAATAATACATTTTAAAGATTACTTTGTAATTTAAAAAAACTTCAAACTGTTCATATGTGCTGTTGTACTCAGCATGTTTGTGAAATACACTATATGTTGAGTATAGAGCACTAATAGATGCAATATATAATATCAACTGGTGGTTTTGAGCCCACTTATGAAATTTGTATCTTCTTATTCTCACATGGTGTATCAATAACACCCTGCGTTCTTAGCACATCAGTGCTAATTGATTTTGGCATAAAGTGTGCCCTATATTTCTGTCCATTGGCGTGGGGTATTTGTATTGTGATTATTTGATTAATGATGCTTTATGAACCTAACAGCAGTCAACAGATGGGCACGTCGCCTCCCAAAGCCCCCCAGTTGATCTGAGATGGTGTCGGTGGTCAAACACCATCCATCAACTCAAGAACTGGTTATTAAATTTTTTTGGAAAGATCCACCAACTCCGCAGACGCATCGATATTTTGAACATATGGTGTCTTGTTTCTCACTCAGTGGATGGGTGAGCGTATTTAAGGTAATTTAATTCACATTTAATTACTACATCATTATAGTAACACCCTTGACTGTAATCTATCAAGAATGACAACAAATCCAAACATAAATGTTTTGGGGGAGTTTTAGATTAGCATAGTCAAATCATAGCATGTAATTTAAGATTTTTTAAATTCTTAAAAAAAATTTTAATAAAGCATAATGATTCTCATTATTATATATTATACGACACTGAGTATGTTTTTAATTTTTGGTTTTCTTTTTAGGTAAAATACGACCTATAATCTATGTTTGACAAAATTCAACCAAGAACAGATTACATATCAGAGGTGATTGGAATTTATTGTGAAATCACTAATATGAATAACATGTGGCAATATTAAATCAAACATTCATGTAGAAAACAGAGGCCCAATTATTCTCAGTCCAGCACTGCATCCATGTTATTTATAAATTTTGCAAGTCTTAACACCAGAATGCAACCACATATTGTATAGAATCAAACTCCAGCACCAAGGCACTGAAAGTTATGGCTGTATGTGACACATGACAGGTCAACATCATGTATACAATATATATAGGATTTTACAATATATATAAGTAGTCCACACTGCTGTAGATTTTATCGCTTTCCTTGCTTCATTTGAGGTTTCCGTCCTTTGCCTTTGGGACCCTTTCCCTTTCCACCAGCCTTTCCTTTTCCTTTACCAGACGTGTTTCCCCTCCGTCCCTTCTTTCCAAAGGCTTTCTTATTCTTTTGCCTCGATTCCATATCCTCTTCCCTCATTTGCTTATTCACAGCTTTGGTGATGTCAAGTCGTGGCTTCTTACTGTCCATCACTTTCAATAAATCCAGCTGTTTTTGTTTCTCACTACTGAAGTCACCAATAAGAGGCTGGAACTTTCTCTTTTTCCCAGTGTTTTTAGGTGTTTTCTCCTTAGGCAGGTTGTCCTGGAATTTACCAACAGAGGCCGTGGATCTCTTGGCGATACTGACAGCTTGTGCCAGCTCTGCTTTGGACTGCTGAGGGGTGGGTGCGAGTCCCATGCCTGGCACCTTGATCTTCTGAGCTCTGGCGATGTTCTTGAGTCTGTTGTACTCATTCCTGGCCACTCGCTCCTTCTTGGCTTTATTCCTTTTTCCAAACTGGTCCTCATTGGGATCTGCATTCTCTGGGACCTCGAGCAACCATTCCTTGGTGTCATCTTTGGCACGTTTGTATCCCCATCGTCTCCTCCATTCCTTATGAACTTCATCCCAGACCAAGTTGGTCTTCTTTTTCTTCTGAATGCCTTTCAGCTTGGCAAACTGTTCCCATTTTGTAGGAGGCTTTGGTTTTGGGGCAGGCTTTTCCCTGGGCAACAGAGTGGTTGGATCTGGTAGCTTGACGACTATAACTTCTTCAACTCTTTCTGTTGGAAGTTTCCATATCTCGTTGATGAGGAGTTGAGTGTTATCTCTCGCTAATGAGCGGAGAAAGTCTTCCCGATTGTTGTCTTTAAATTCCCGAGTATCTATCCGGTTCTTATCGAACGCAAGCAAATTACCCGGGTCAAATTCGAGATCTAACTCTTTGTTTACTGTAATACCTTTTAGCTTTTCAGCCTCATCTCTTTCGGCTTTAGCGAGCACGTCTTCTATGCTGCACGAAGCCATTTTGGTTCTAATGACACAACGTGGTTTCCCCACATGTGCAAGCGGAAGTCCTTTATTTCAAAATAAAAGACATGAAACTTACTTACGAAAAGGAAAAGAGACTAAAATATTTAAACAAATAAACTGCAACATGTTTTCACACATTAAGTTTTAGAAAACAATAATATCTAATATAATAGTGTCTATGTATTATTATAACTAAATAAAGTAGACTGCTAAAACTTCGGTGGTAGGAAGGAGTACCGACACAGTTGCAGGACGTCCCACCGGCTCTGTGGCGCAATGGATAGCGCATTGGACTTCTAGATTGATGAATGAGGTCATTCAAAGGTTGTGGGTTCGAGTCCCACCAGAGTCGAAGATTTTGTTTTCAGAATCGATAAAAATGGCCACATGCAAGAAGATACCTTGAGCTTCCGGTGATATGATTCAACCAAACACGGTTCAGTGATTCACTCTGAGAATGTGTGAATCTCATAGATGAACTGAACATGTTTGTTTTAAAGCTGTGGAGCGTTACGTTCACTACTTACGATCAAATATTAAATGTATTTATATTTATCACTTCTGAATATGTGAATATGTTAGGATTATTTAACGTTTTTTTTGAAGAATATTAACATACACAGAGGCAGTAGATCGACAAATATGGTACATTTATACAGATTAACAACAAACATATATTGTAAAAATGTTTTTTTTTAAATGGAGACGAATGTAAAATTGTTTAATGTTATTTAGTGTTATTATTTAGTATTGTTTCATGTAATTTAGTTCATATTTAGCATTGTTTTACTGTCGTGTGTTGAACTGATTGTATTTTGTATTTGTGTGTTATACTGGTTATGTTAGTCAGGTGCTTTAGAGGCCACTTTGTGTCGAAAAAATAAATAATCAAATAA
>JAUZSZ010000146.1:16493730-16504887 GCA_034780575.1 Labeobarbus marequensis
GAACCACAGCGAGGTTTAATCTGCCACACCTTGACTGCTCAAAACAGGGTCTCCACAAGCCCCTCGAACCCAGAGAGTCACCACATTAGAATTCACACTGGTGAAAAGTGTGAAATTGCACTGGCAGCATTGTTTCATTGGTTGAGAAATGGCATGAAAAGGTTTTCTATTGAATGAATAACTGTATATAAACACGTTTCCTGCTCACTACCATTTAAAAGTTTGGAATAATTAAGATTTTTAAATGTTTTTGGGAAAAGTCTTTTATAAAGCTGCATTTATTTGATTAAGTACATAATAAAAACAGTAACTTACAGTAAAACATTCTTAAAAGAACTGCTTTCTGTTATAATGCATTTTATGTTTGAATATGTTTTAATACTTTTTAAGATTCTTTTTTTAAAAAGTACTCCTGTAAAGCAAAGCTGGCTAAGCCATTACTCCAGTCTTCAGTGTCACATGATCCTTTAGAAATCATTATAATATGCTTATTTGAAATATTTCTTATTAAGATCGATGTTGAAAAAAGTTATTGCTGCTAAATATCTTTGTGTTTATATATATATATATATATATATATATATATATATATAAGCATATGAATATATGCTGTTCTTTTCAATTTTTCTATTCATTAAAGAATCCAGAAAAAATTATCATTTATAATATTTATTTTAATTGTGATATTTAGCTGTACAACCATTTGTAAAATTGATATTAGTGGAACTATTATTCAGCACCAATAATTGATCATAATTTTACACCAATTCAGCAATAATTTTTATATGACACCGATATGGCTGCAGAAAATAGAGTTTTGCCATCACAGTAATGCATTTCATTTTAAAATAAATTTAAATAGAAAACAGGTATTTTAAATTGTAATATTTCATGATACTATTTTTAAACTGCATTTTCATCAAATAAATGCAGCCTTGGTGTGAATAAGACACATTTTTCAACAAAACATTAACGAAAATCTTAATTATTCCAAACTTTTGACTGGCAGGTTATATAAAATTCATACAAGCCATCAGGGAGAGGGTTCATTGTGTAAGAATTGATCAGGCCTGGTGTTCTATCTGTGTGCCTTGTTAACTAATGAGCAATGAGCCACCTGTTTAGGGAGTGTGATGCTAGGAGGGGGAGCAGCTGCCCGTGTGTGTTGGTGGGGGTCGACGGGCGTAAAGATCTGTAATTTGCAGACTCATTATGTATGATGGCAAACTCACCACATGCCCTCCCCCAGGGTCACTATAGTCCCGGCTTGGTTTGAACTAAGCTGTGGTAAGCCTCAGCCATGAGCTCATCCTTCTAGAAATATAAACAAAAGCTAAATCACAAAGACAATCAGATGATTTTCGTCCTGTCCTAAAATGCTCCGCTTTGTATAACAAATGTGTTGCAGAAGGAATATAGTGTATGAAATGTTGATTTTGTGTCACTTTCTGAGCTTATACATATCCTGGACCACAAAACCAGTCATAAGTAGCACGGGCATATTTGTAGCAATAGCCAACAATACATTGTGTGGGTCAAAATTACTGATTTTTTCCAAAAATCATTAGGATATTAAGTAAAGATCATGTTCAACAAACCATCCAGCAATAGAAAGCTTATTTATTCAGCTCTCAGATGATGTATAAATAATAAAAAAAAGACCCTTATGACTGTTTTTGTGGTCCAGGGTCACATATTATGTTTGTCACGACTCGCGCGCTTACCACCTCATGCCTTGCTCTTCGCTGTGTGTTACTACTATCTAGTGGACAGATTATGAATTACATATGCGATAGCTCAGAAATAAATGAAAATTCAATTGTAAAGATTACTTTGTAATAAAACAAATGATAATAATAATAATTAAAAAAACTAAACTTCAAACAGTCCATATAAATGTGCTGTTGCATTCAGCATGTTTGTGAGATACACTAGGTCTATATTTTGAGTACAGAGTACTAAATAGATAGATCCAATATATAACATCAACTGGTGGTTTTGAGCCCAGTTCCAACATTTGTATCTTCTTAATCTCACATAGTGTATCAGTAAACACCCTGTATTCTCAGCACAGCACTGCTAATTGATTTTGGCATAAAGTGTGCCCTATATTTCTGTCCACTGGAGTGGGGTACTTGTATAGTGATTGTTTGATTAATGATGCTTAACAAACCTGACAGCAGTCAACAGATGGGCACTTCCCCTCCCAAGGCCCCCCAGCTGATCTGAGATGGTGTTAGTGGTCAAACACCATCCATCAACTCAAGAACTGGTTATTAATTTGTTTAGAAAGAGCCACCAACTCTGCAGACGCATCAATATTTTGAACATATGGTGTCTTGTTTCTCACTCAGTGGAAGGGTGAGAGTATTTAAGGTCATTTAATTCACATTAAATCACTACATCAATACAGTAACACACTTGACTATAAGCTATCAAGGCTGACAAGTCCAAACACAAATGTCTGGGGGGCATGGTCAAATCATGGTTTAGCATGGTCAAATCATGCATGGTTATATACACTGTAGTACAATTATGGGTACTATATCGTTTATTAGTATTTTATAATTCTTAACTTTTTTAGTACATTAAAAAAGTTTAACTAGATCAATTAATAAACATACATTTAGATGTATTACATAAATGTACCCCCAGATGGCAGCGTTCAATACTGTCTGAAATTAATTCCATGATCCCACTTTATATTAGGTGGCCTTAACTAATATGTACTTACTTTTAAATTAATCATTTGATACATTTGATTATGTTTTTACATTGTACTTATATATTTAAAAATACTTATATGTAATTACACTGTTGACCCATCACTTACACCTTAGCCTCCCCCTAAACCTACCCATACCACCAAACCTGTCCCTAACCTTAACCATATCCCACCTCAATAGCAGCAAAAGTGTTTTGAAATACAATAAACACAAATAAAAATTTTTATGTAAGTACATAGTAGTTAAGGCCACCTAATATAAAGTGGGACCAATTCCATTTTTTCTGCATGGAACAAATAATGTAAAACTGGCTAGAAATGAACAAATGCAATAAATAAGAGATTAAAAACATCATATGTATACATATAGATTATTTATTTTGCACTTTTTATATTAACATGAAATACATCTATTTCTTAAAATAAATTAAAAAAATAATACAAAAAGGTAGCTAATGTTAGATGGTATAATATAGTATATTATTTAAGATTATTTATTTCTTTTTTTTTAAATATTGTATTCAAGCAAAATGATTATTATTATAGTATAACAGCTCATATCATATGTAAAGTATGTTTTTAATTTCTGGTTTTCTTTCTGAGAAAAATATAATCTATGTTCTTCAAAAAATTTAACCAAGAACGGACAACACATCAGATGATTTGAATTTATTGTGAAATCACTACTATGAATAACAGGAGGCAAGATTAAATCAAACATTCGTGTAGAAAACAGAGTCCCAATTATTTTCAGTCCAGCGCTGCATCCATGTTATTTATAAACTCTGTAAGTCTGAACACCAGAGTGCAACCACATATTGTATAGAATCAAACCAGCACCAAAACACTGAAAGTTATGGCTGTACATGACACATGACAGGTCAAACTCATGTATACAATGCACAGATTTTATCGCTTTCCTTGCTTCGTTTGAGGTTTCCGTCCTTTGCCTTTGGGACCTTTTCCCTTTCCACCAGCCTTTCCTTTTCCTTTACCAGACATCTTTCCCCGCCGTCCCTTCTTTCCAAAGTCTTTCTTATTCTTTTGCCTCGACTCCATGTCCTCTTCCCGCATTTGCTTATTCACAGCTTTGGTGATATCAAGTCGTGGCTTCTTACTGTCCATCACTTTCAGTATATCCAGCTGTTTTTGTTTCTCACTGCTAAAGTCACCAATAAGAGGCTGGAACTTTCTCTTTTTCCCAGTATTTTTAGGCGTTTTCTCCTTGGGCAGGTTATCCTGAAATTTACCAACAGAGGCCGTGGATCTCTTGGCGATATTGACAGCTTGTGCCAGCTCTGCTTTGGACTGCTGAGGGGTGGGTGCGAGTCCCATGCCTGGCACCTTGATCTTCTGAGCTCTGGCGATGTTCTTGAGTCTGTTGTACTCATTCCTGGCCACTCGCTCCTTCTTGGCTTTATTCCTTTTAGCAAACTGGTCCTCGTTAGGATTTGCATTCTCTGGGACCTCTATCAACCATTCCTTGGTGTCATCTTTGGCACGTTTGTATCCCCATCGCCTCCTCCATTCCTTATGGACTTCATCCCAGACCAAGTTGGTCTTCTTTTTCTTCTGAATGCCTTTCAGTTTGGCAAACTGTTCCCATTTTGTAGGAGGCTTTGGTTTTGGAGCAGGCTTTTCCCTGGGTAACAGAGTGGTTGGATCTGGTAGCTTGGCGACGATGACTTCTTCAACTCTTTCTGTTGGAAGTTTCCAAATCTCGTTGATGAGGAGCTGAGTGTTATCTCTCGCCAATGAGCTGAGAAAGTCTTCCCGTTTGCTGTCTTTAAATTCCCGAGCATCTATTCGGTTCTTATCAAACGCAAGCAAATTACCCGGGTCAAATTCAAGGTCTAACTCTTTGCTTACAGTAATACCTTTTAGCTTTTCAGCCTCGTCTCTTTCGGCTTTAGCGAGCACTTCTTCTATGCTGCACGAAGCCATTTTGGTTCTAATGTCACAACGTGGTTTCCCCACATGTGCTGCTGGAAGCGGAAGTACTTTATTTCAAAATAAAAGACCTGGCAACTTACTTAGAAAAGGAAAAAAAGACGAAAATATGTAAGCAAATACAAATGTAAAGTGTTTTTAAGCATAAAGTTTTAGAAAAACAATAATATCTAACGTAATAGTGTCTATGTATTATTATGACAAAATAAGTAGTCTACTAAAAATTCGGAGGTAGGAAGGAGTATCGACACAGTTGCGGGACGTCCCATCGGCTCTGTGGCGCAATGGATAGCGCATTGGACTTCTAGATTGATGAGTGAGGTCATTCAAAGGTTGTGGGTTCGAGTCCCACCAGAGTCGGAACTTTTGTTTTTAGGAACGATAAAAATGGCCATATGCCAGAAGTTACCTTCAGTGTTTGGAGATACGATTCAACCAAACACGGTTCAGTGATTCACTCCGAGAAGGTGTGAATCTTATAGATGAACTGAACGTGTGATAAAGCTATGGAGCGTTACATTCGATACTTACGATTAAATATTAAATATTAGAAATTAATATTTATCACTGTGTGAATATGTTAGGATTATTTAACGTTTTTTTGAAGAACAATAACATACACAGAGGTAGCAGATCGACAAATATGGTTACATGTATACAAATTAACAACAAACATATATTGTAAAAATGTAATTTTTAAATGTAGAGGAATGTAAAATTGTTTCATGTTTTTTAGTGTTATTATTTATTATTATTTCATGTTATTTAGTTTATATTCACATTTGTTTTACTGTCATGATTTAAACCTGATTGTGTTTTGTATTTGTGTGTTATAACCATTAGTCAGGTGCTTTAGTGCCACTTTGTGTCAAAAAAAAATAAATAAATAAATAAAATAAAAATATGCTTTTGGCTACTGCATACAAAAATATAAATCTGGAATTATTTTTCCAATTATAAAGTGATTTCTAACTGTAATAACTAAAAACCAAAGTCTCAAAGCTTCTTAAAGTTATATGTGGTCTAAAAACAAACTGAGTCAGGTTTGTCTAAACAACTCGGAAGATTGGACGGTTGCTGATGTCGTCATATCCGCTGCTCGAGTTTCCCCGGGAAGACACTTTGGCGCGGAATCTGTTGTTTTGGCTCGGCGCTTCTGAAGACGACTGAAATTTTACCTCATATCAGGCACTAATTTATATTAATGGCTCCTGTCTCAAATCCCGATAAAGACATGGACGGTGGAGATTGTGGTGAGCGTGTTTACAGTGCTCATTGTTCATTAGCTTACAGAATATTAATGCAATTAATTCAGACAGGCAGCTTATTGGACGCTTGTACTGACGGCGCTTATATAATATGAAATATAATGAACTGAAATACCTGCACCAATCGCTAAAATATGCATTTATGCAAATACGTGTAGTGTAATATGCTTTAGTTGAGTAACGTTAATTTTGATGCTTCAGTCTTTTGTAAATTGAACATGAATTATCAGCAATGACGTCAGAATGTTTCACTTTATAAACGTTGTGCTTTCATAATTAACACATAAATACTTATTAAATGATCGATTTGTGACTATTTCCTATATGTAATAGACTATGACCTAAAGAATCTTTAAACATTGCATTAACTTGGTTTTAATAAATATGTTTAATATAAATGTGTACCTTGAATCTTCTTAGTTGTTATAATAACAACAACCGTAGAATCAGTGGTTAATTGTTTTGGTTTCATATTTGAAATCTGCACAAATAGTTGTATTTTAGAAATATATTTGTATATATGCCAGTAAAAGCATTATCATTATTTTAATTATAATAATATTATTTTTTATTATGCGTCTTAGAGAATTTAAAGCAATAATTAATTATTACAATATATATTTTAGTTTATTTTTAATAATAATAATAATAATAATAAAATTATACAGCATATGTGATGTAACGCCATGATAGCTTTTGCTGGAAAAGTATAACAATGATTTGTTTGTAATCTTCCATCCATTTTAATTTCATCCATTTTTGTGTCACTCTTGACTTGTCATTTTACAGTTTTCTATGTTAAAACTTGCTGCAGTTTGATTTTACCGAAGCACATTTCTTTGTTCTATAGACATGTCCGACACATGTGGCATTGCCACTTCACGTTCCAGGCGGGAGAAAAAAGAGAAAGTGGGGCGCAAGTCGGCTTTAGAGCAACTTAAACGAGCCAAGAAGGGAGAGAAGGTTAAATACGAGGTGAGTTACATGCCAGCTTTTGGAGTTTTCTCGATGTACACGTCTTATGTATTGTTCTAGTGTTTTGACATTGTGCTGTGATCAGGTGGAGGAGTTCACCAGTGTCTATGAGGAGGTGGATGAAGAGCAGTACTCCAAAATGGTGCGGGAGAGACAGGATGATGATTGGATCATTGATGATGGTCAGTCAAATTTTCATATTTCTGCTGACCTCAGTTCTTAAATGGGCACCAGCTGAATGCCTGTTGTCTTTGACAGATGGGACAGGGTATGTGGAGGATGGAAGAGAAATCTTTGATGAAGATTTGGATGATGACGCATTGGAGAAGGATTCTAAAAGTAAGTTATTGTTATTTTCTGTCAGTTTGCAGTTTTAAGCATTTTTTCCTGAATTGTCTTTACCAGTTACTTTCACTCTCTATTTAACTGTAAACAGGTAAACAAGGTGGAAAGGGAGGCGATTCGAAAAAGAACGTGAAAAAAGTGTCTGTCAGTAAACCCAACAGCATTAAAAGCATGTTCATGAACAGCAATGTGAAGAAACCTGCCGAGGTATGAGTCACTTTGCCACTTTGTTCGCAGTTTGGTGTTTTTGCATAAAATAGACCTGTATGTAAATGTTTATTTCAAAGATTAAATAAGTGAACCTGCACTTTAATATGAAGGAATATTCTGTCATTATTTGGGATCTGTTATGAAGGTCAGAGAGGCATGATAGGATTGTCTTTACCATGTTTACATTATAGAAACATGTGGATTTGTCTCAAGATGATCTGCTGGGAGATATTCTGCAGGACCTGCACTCTGAGGTGAATGTTTATGACCTTTTGTATCAAATCAATAACTGTCTACATTTAATACAAGCACCTTGTAGGTGCTTTCTATCTACAGTGTTTGTACTACAGTATATCAGTCATTGCAGGTATGTATATGAACTCATGATCATTTGAATGTTTCACAGAAACCAGTTTTGCTCACTCCACCACCAATCATTACTTTGAAGAAGAAGAAAACACTGGGATCCCCTATGAATCCATTTTCAGTCAAACCACAGGTGCCAAAGGTAGCTATCCCTTGTTCAAAATGGTTGAACATTGATTTGGTTGGTGAGACTGAATATACATCCATTTTTTTAAGAAGAAATGAATATTTTTTTATATAACAATGCTTTAAAATGATCAAAAGTGATAGTAAAGATTTTCACAGTGTTATATTCTGTTCATCAAAGAATCCTGAAAAAATGTGTGAATAAGCCCTGGTGAGAATAAGTTTTTTTGAACAGTAATGTTCAAGAAGGTACATAATAAGTTACACTTCTTTAGCGAGTGTTAGATTAGTGTTTTTAAAAAATTGTCACTATTAAAGCCCGTTCATCTCTCAGGAGTCACCTGAAGTCCAAATTTCGAAGCCCAGACCTGTGGTGACCCGGGTTCCTCCAACTGACCCTTCACCCAGGACTTCTTCTCACGTTCAACCTAGTAAACCAGCTCCCACACAGACAAAGAAGCCCAAGACAGAGGAGCCTGAAGGTATATCTGCCCTTCCTTCCTTCCTTCCTGCAGACTTTGGGTGTGATTTCTTAAAAAAATGTATTACTTTTAATTATAATTTAAATTTGTATTTAGAAGAGGTGATTGAGTTTGATGAGATGGACTTTGATGAGCCTATGGAGGCAGAGAACGTTGAGGAGGAGCCAGTGAAAGTGAAGACAGAGCTTGAGACCACATCCAATGTTAAAGTAGAGCCCAAGACTGAGCCACAGGATGAGATGTTAATGTATGTCTGCAACACACAGACTTTGCATTAAGAATAGTCTATATTTGCACTGGTGTGACAAGTCTTCCTACAGAGGGTCGCAGATAATAGAAGGCTGTTTTCTGCCATAACCATCTTGTTTATGCTCCTCTGATTCAGACTGGGTGGTTGCATGGGCTGGGAGAAGATTGAGGAGGGGGAACCCATTGAGGCTCCTGTGGAAGTGCAGGTGGACTCCAGCCAACTCCCGCTGGTAGAAGGACCTGACGGAGATATGGTTTTCCGTTTCTACTGGTTGGATGCTTTTGAAGACCAGTACAGCCAACCTGGTGAGCATTTCCTTCTCCATGATTTTGCATAATACATGTGCATACAAATCCATCCTTAATGCTTTTTGCTCTTTTCATAATTCGTGGTTGTATCACATCAAATGCTTGGACTTCAGTTGCCCAATTTAAAGTTTTCCTTCTCATTCCTACATAATTGCAATGATTTGATAAACATAAATAGTGGTGTTGTACAGTTTATTTATGTTTTCCTCTGCAGGTGTAGTGTACCTGTTTGGAAAAGTCTGGATTGAGTCAGCTAAAGCACATGTCAGCTGTTGTGTCGCTGTAAAAAACATTGAGAGGACGATGTATCTCCTTCCCAGAGAACATGTAAGACCACTTTTTAGTCAACGTGCACATAGAAAACATGCATCTTTAATTTTTTTTTATTGTGTTGCTGTGATTGTAGAAAGTGAATCTGGCAACTGGTGAGCAGACTGACAGTCCAGTAGGAATGATGGATGTGTATCAGGAGTTCAACAGTCTGTCTGAGAAGTTCAAAATCATGAAGTTTAAGTCCAAGGTTATTGCTAATACCCATCATTTCTGTGTTCTGTGCCTTTGGCGCTACAAATATAAAGTTATAAACTATACTTCCCCTGTTCCGACAGCCAGTGACAAAGAACTACGCCTTTGAAATCCCAGATATACCCTCACAGTGCGAGTACCTTGAAGTCAAATACTCTGTGAGTAGACGTCTCTCATTTATACACTCAAAACAGTCATGTTCAGAAACAGAAAATTCCACAGAATCTTCCTGGAATCTTGGAGTCTGAGACATTTTTTGTGATGTGCATATTGTGTTTCTGTAGGCTGAACTTCCTCCTTTACCATCTGAGCTGAAGGGTTCTACATTTTCCCATGTGTTTGGAACCAACATCTCTAGTTTAGAACACTTCCTCCTTAACAGGAAGATGCGGGGGCCTTGCTGGCTTGATGTGAAAACCCCTCGTGAGTCTTTCTTTAAAAATATACAAACATACCATTGCTCTGTATTTCCTGTACTAACTGCGCTAGGTAAAACTTGATAATTGTCCAGATACTTTAATCATTAACCGTGTCCACTCTCACTGTGCCCTCTAGAGTTGAGCAGTCAGCCTATTAGCTGGTCTAAGGTGGAGGCTGTTGCTCAGAAGATTGACCTGATCTCAGTAGTTAAAGACCTGCCGCCTCCTCCTCTGGTTGTCATGTCTATAAGCCTCAAGACTGTGCAGAACCCAAAGACGCACCAGAATGAGGTAAAATCTGGGTCTGATACCTTTGACCTGTTTGCAGGTCTCTGATGACTGATTATTGAATCATTCCCCATTAAGTCATAGCTCAGCTGCAGTATGGCTTTAAAGGAGTTCATTATCACTTCCTTTGCTTGTGTCTTGCTTTGAGCAGATTGTTTCCCTCGCTTCCCTCCTTCATCATAAATTTCCTCTGGACAAAGCTCCGCCACGGCCCCCTTTCCAGACCCATTTCTGTGGTGAGTTCCATCACTCTGCATTTTAATATACATGTGAGAGTAATACCCTCAACATAAAGTCCTAAACTGTCTTGTTTTAACCCTTATAACACATTGAGGTCATTTGAGTCAGAAGAGATTTTTTCATATATTTCATATATCTATGAGTTATGTATTGAGTTTTTCCTTTCAGACTCTTTTAGGGTTGAATTTTCTTGATAAGTATGAGTATGTGTGCGCAAACATACTATAAACAGACAGCAAATGTATGAGACATGACAAACAAACTTCATCAAATAAACTATAGTTGAAAGGGATGACAAAAGACCAAATAGTCTAAATTTGAAAATTAATGGGAGTTTGAAAAAGTGGACATTTCACTGCTGCTACCTATTGATATTGAACCATTACAGCATGAAAAACTGATAATTTTTCCATCCTAAAAGTGAAAGTCTATGCAAGTAAAATTAATGCACCTTGTTTGAAAACATTCTAGAGTAATATTTGTTTTGATGTTTTATTAGAAAAAGAATATCTAGACTCTCACATGTTCTTACAGATTTCATATAACTATATATTTAAATTAGATTTCTCAAATATTGATAGTTTTTTCTTGCATTACGCTGGTTTTGCTATACTTCATGTATGGTAGGGTTTGAAATTTTTAAAGAATTTCTCCTTTTTTTAATTAAGTATAGTAATAAT
>JAUZSZ010000146.1:16588700-16600603 GCA_034780575.1 Labeobarbus marequensis
TACATTCCAGCCTCATATGTGATCCACATGTTGGCTCACCACTGGACTGAATCAGTGGATCCTGACTGATCTGAGGAATCTCACAAATATCACGCACAACGACACAAGCAAAGTCCTTCTGGTCACTCTCCGACAGCCTATCTATAGCGAGAAAAGTAAAAGTGTGGATACCCATTTTGACCAGTAGAGGGAGCTACAATGCAACAAAAGTGTTTATTTCATACATAAACTGAACGAAGGAAAAACCTAAATTATTACCTTTGATAAATATGTAGCATTTGCTGGTACCCAGATTCCTCCATTCATTAACATACCTGAGAGACAAGCAAATATTATTATTTCTAAATAGGCTATTTTATGACTACCATGGTGATGAAAAAGTGATGATGCCATGTGTAGTATATTACATCTAATGTGATATTAGCTTAATTACTCATCAAAATTGAGAGCTTTGGTCCATGCAAGCAGCTCATCCACTTCCTGCTCAGAAACTGAATCTGGTCCAATCTGTTCAAAGGAATCCATCAACTCTGTGGATTTTTGCACCAGCAGAGCTGTTTCGGTCTGTTCCGTATGAGCATGCAGGAGACCCTTGGCATACCTGTGCACAAGATCTGTGTTTATTTTAATGCTGTTATTCATATCTCCAGTTTTCTGTATGATTAGTGCTGCAGAACACAGCTTATCACCTACCACAAACAAATACATTTTTAAAATACGTTACATTTTTCTCATCCACTCAATTTTCCGAATCTTCTTTTTTCTTGCAACATCTTGTCGTCGTTGGATTTGCAGTGATGGAATTGTACCTTCTTAACATTGGTATCTTGAGTTACTGGATATTCAAACACAGAAATCTTTAATAAAAAAGGTAATGATAGACATAAAATGCTTAGTTATGCAACATTTCTATATTTTTCTGACTGTTACAGTTTAAATTGGACATGAAATTAGCCTCATGCTGACAAAGGCTGCATTATTTGATCAAAAATACAGTAAAAACAGTAATATTAATTATTAATATTTAAAATAACTGTTTTAATCTATCTATCTATCTATCTATCTATCTATCTATATTGCTTATATTTAAAATGTATTTCAAAATGTAATTTATGGAGAGTGGAGAAATGGCTGCTGAATGTTTGGTTGGATATGCTTAATTTATTGAGTTGCATTAGTATTCAAAAGGTAAAATGAAAATGAAAGTATAATGACTATATATGTCACCTTGAAAGATAAAATCCTCCAGCCATTGTTCTCTACCCGCTGGTACCACCCAGAGTGATCATTCCTGTCGTTGATCACCAGTCGGCCATTATGAATCTGGCTTGGAGCAGGTTTCTTTAGTTGTGTGTAATCTTTAGGAATGGAGGCACACATGTCCACTATGGGTGCACGAGTGTATATTTTAAAGTAGATGTTTGGAGGATAGGTTGGCTGGAATTTTATAAACATTAGCAAGTAATTTGCAATTTGTTGTAACGTGTCTCTTTGCTTATAATTAGATTTTCAATAATATAATCTTCTAGAGCAGAACACAGTAACATATTACAGCATGTTCTTGAGTACAAATAACCATCTAATTGTGGAAAGATGAATAACATCAGCACTCACCCCACCCAGTCTGAACTGGATAAGCGCCCCCGAAGCAGCATCCAGAATATTAGCCTACAACAAAGCATTCAGGCATACGATTTAAAAAAAAAAAGAGGAAAAACATCTCAATTAAGCTTCACACATGCATTGTAACAAACTTACCTCTGCAGGGTTAATAAATCTAAGAAGGAGACGTGGATCCCCTTGATTATGGAAGCTCACTAGTTTCTTGAGGTGCTTGAAAACAGCAGTATCCTACACATGACAAGCATAGTATACACTACTTTTTATTTATGCATTCAATCATATGTTGGAGAAAATGTAACATGAAAGTTGACTGTGATCACTAACAACATGTTTCCTCCATGCTCGCTGGATGATCCTGGCTGCTCTGCTGAAAAATGTCTCCAGCTGTGGGACAAGTATGACATTAGTCTCTGATCTAGTTTCCCCAGCTGGAGATGTTGAGTGATGCCTAAAGGGGAAAAAATGATTGACAGTTTTTTTTCTGTTGCTTCACTCATTTAGAAATGAGTCTGGATGTTTTGCTGTATTTCATACCTGTCAAAAGAGTATGTGTGTTCAGTCATTTTCTTGTTCATGCTAGCACATGCTGCTAAAGGATAAAAAGAGAGAGAGAGAAAAAAAGTTTCTACTGTGAAACATTAACATGGTTTTACATTTCAATTAGCCGAAAAGGAACAATTCTGAGGGGGGGTGGAATAGAGAAAACATAACCTATAAATTATACTGTTTAACTGAGGCTAAAGCTCTGCGCCCTGATTAAGCCTTTGTCATGTCAAGGAAAGGGAAATGGATTTATTCAGTTAGGATTATGATTATTTTATTGGATTATTAGGCTACATTTAACTCCATCCATATACTCAATTCAAAATTAAGACAGTTGCTTTTAATAAACCACTCTGCCCACAAAATGTTACTTACTTGATATCTGGAGTCCTCTACATTCTCAAGAAACAGAGGAGCCAATATTCTTAAAATACCTGAATTAAAATATTTTAATAGGTAGAAGGTGCTTAAAATAGGCAATGTATTGAAAATAAAGCGTTTTATCCGTATGTATATAATATTCAAATCAAACCCATCCGGTGATTATCGAAAAGTAAACAAAAGCGTGAACTGGATTTTCACAATGACATCGACAAGCTGAAGTAAAAAACGTAAAAGCAGCTAAAACTGCAACCAAAGACTAAACTTAACACTAAGGGAGCTAAAAAAAAAAAAAAGTATAGACATACAGTATGACTTGCTTCGTTTATTGGGACGGGTGACTGCACGCCTACAACAGCCGTTACCAAAGCAACGTGAAAACAGACTCATTAACTCCATGCTAGAAATCTAGAAATACCAGATTCTATCCAAAAGCCTTTTTTAAAATGGAAAACTTGTGTACTAGGAGATTCGTTTAACTTAACTTTTCGCCACCTAGTCGTAATCTTTAAGTATTATTGAATTGTGGCATTGAATCATTCACTAATTCGTCAAAAAAATAATACTGACCTTTGACTACAGTCATTTTTTTTTCTTCTAACAAAACGGGCCTTTTGCTTGTTCCGCAAACCTGCCAGCCATTGCTGAAACATCGATCAAATTAGTTGCATCACTCATAGTCATAACTGTTTATTGAACAATTACGGCAGGTTGTGACATGGCAAGTAACGTTTCCCTAATGAGCTGTAATTAAAGAGTTTCTGCGTTATTAAAGAACAAGTTTACTAAAACTAGAGTGTACTTGCTAATCAAATTTTTGCATAGCAGTAAACCATCTTGTGCAAAGTTAGTCATTTACAGTCTATGCTTAAAAGTGATCAATATTCTTCTACTTCTGTGTTAGGAAAAATACAATTTAGTCAATATATTAAATGTTCATAAATATAAATGTTTTAATGATGATGGCCTTACAAAAAGGTCCTTCCATACATAGGCCTATGTTATACAGCATTAGTACAACTGTAGGTCAGTGCTGCAATTGACACATCTTATGGAGGTCCCTAAGGCTGTAGGGGAGAAATTATGCCCCATCCCCCTGCCCTGCACAATAAATTACAATAAATGATCAATTAAACTTACACTGAAAGCCACACACAAACATTACGCACACAAACAGCATAATTAAATTATACAGCAAATAAAATCAACTGTGAGGTCTTATTTAAGAATGCTTAGTTAATCTGTGGTATGTCTTTTGCATAGATTTTGAGAGGTCCTGTGTTTGAACCTCAAATTAACAAGTCGTGATTGAGGATCAGCCACTGTTTTCAATAACACTTTCATACTTTTAGCAGTAATATCAATTGGATAGTCGGCATCTGTTATCATCGTCTTTACAGACTTAGTTGTAATAGTTAATGTGGAATCATCAGTGTTGTGGGCACCAATATTAAATTTTTATATAATAATATAAAATATTTTTTTCTGACTGTTAAAGGAGCAGTATCGAAAAAAATTCAAATACTTTTGTTAAACATAGATGGGGTTCAGTTTCTTGGTTGGCAGCTTCTGACTATAAAATGTCTGTCAGGAAAATCATGTATTGTGACTGACACGCTGTGCTTTCAAATGCCACAGTGAATGGAACAGCCAATAACCTACAGGAGGCAGGCCTCAGTAAAAAGAATGACGTGAGAATTCAGCAGTTCAGAGCCTCAAGATCCAGAAAATATATAAAACTAATGAAACAGTGCATTGTACTGTATTGTAAATACATTCATAATGAAATCAAACATTGTTATCCTCAAGCACTAAAGTATTCAAAACCCATTATTTTTCATTTATAACAAGGCATCAACATGGTCTTCTAGTTCTGTTATAATTATAATTCCCTCTATTCATATACAATCTGGATTACTAGTTGTTTTTACAATTTAGATTGGTTTGACAGAGGGACAGACAGGCCTAATGCTGCTGCAGCTTTGTTATAGAAGACCCCATGCATAGAAACCCTCCCCCAGTATATGTAACATGATGGAATTGAACACATAATTCTCTCCTCTAAAGTTCTGTTTCTACAGCATCAGCATTATCAAGATAGTATTCATCATCTGTTGTGGTGTCAGAATCAGACTCCTCAAAAACAGTCATGCTGGTGGTGTAGCTTCTTGATGACAGGATTCCACGAGGAGGAGACAGATTTTCTGGAGTTGTCCATATGGGGGAAGACACAGAAGCAGCCTGGGATATCCGACGAGGTGAAGAAGACATAGTTGCTGATGGAGGTGGGGTTGGGTCTGCATCATCATGATCAAGATCAAGATCAAGATCATCTGTATATCCAGATTGAGACTGTTTACCAGTGATAGATTTGGCATCATAGATTGGGGAATGGCTACTACTCATTTCAGAGTCAACTATTGTATAATTCCCCTTCGGCACAAAGTCATCCAAACATGAGAGGTCGCTGATGCTGCTTGTTGAGATTCGTCCAGGACCTGATGGGCGGCTTGAAACCACACTGCTTACTGAGAAAGATCGTCCACTGTGTAGACCATACTTTAAATCAGCACATGATGAGGACAAGCGAGACCTCACAAGGTTTTGCTGCACAGGACTCTTGGTGGCACTCTGAGGAGAGAAGTCATCAGACGCACAAAGTGAATTTGTTTTTTTGCTAAATGGACTATAAAACACATTGTCATTCTGAATGTCTTCTGAATCAAAATCAAACAAATAAAAGGGTGATGGGGGACCGACAGAGGATTTTCTGTAATGTGGCAAGGTGGCAGAACGATTCATACTTTGGGCCTTTTGCCTCTGCGGACTAAAGCTTCTACCATAAGACCGGTTTCCAATTTCATCGCTGTGCCTCTTTTGCTGATCAACATTTAATTTATTCTCTGATGATTTCTTTAATGTTAAGGGTGACAAGGACTCAAAAGAGGCTTTATTGGTGGTCAAAGATGAGTTGGGGGCCTCCCATGTGCACCCAGAATAATTTATTTCAGTCTTAGACTTATTTTGCCCACCCATACTTAATGCATTCTCAGATTTCTTTAAAGTTTGTAGTGACAAGGAACCTAAAGAGGTTTTATCAGTTGTTAAAGAGGAGTTAGAGGGTACTGGGTGGCTCTCAGAACATGTTTTCTCCTCTGTCTTGGGACTTTCAAAAGTCTCAGTATCTGAGGGCTGCTGAGTGAGACTCTTGTTCTTTTTTGGTAGTGTGTCAAGTGAGCTGTCTGAACGTTTGACTCCAAATGTCAGTTTCAAACGATTTAACACCTGGTCAATCCTGCTGTTCGTTCTAAACACTGGCAAATGCCTTTTGGTTTTTAAATACTGGGGACTAACATCCTCTTTGTCTGTCAAAGAAGCTGAAGAAAAGACAGCTTCTTTGTCTTTCTTAACTCGTGAACTAAAGAGGCCTTTTTTTGAATTGGATCTTTGCATTTCCTGCAATTTCTCATGCATATGCACAGCAGGAATCTCTTTCTCAGCTGTCAGTGGAGTCTCACTTTCTACTTTGAGCTTATCAGTTAATAAATACTTCCCTTTCTCACTCAGCCTGTGCTTGGGGTATGCATTACCCTCATCAAACTGAAGTTCTATCAGGCCATCATGCTCCTGATGAAAGAAGTTGTTAGAGCCTGTGTTGGGCTGCCTTGGGTGTGGGCTTATATTAGCTCTTTGGCTTTCAATGACAAAACTTGCATCTGGTGCAGCTTGTAAGAGGCATGGCTGGGCAGGTTTGTGATTATCTAGGGCGCTTGTGTAAGCTTGAACTGCTGTCCTCTGTTCTCTGTTAGTAGAAGCTAACTGCTCCTTTGGTCTTCTTATTATGCTTGTGTATGTGGGCAGTGAGGAGCTTGGATCACTTTTTATGAAGTCTGCAGGAGTGGTTACAATATCATAAGATGTAGATTGGGAATGAGTTGTGGGCACAGGCGGAGAGGGTAGTTCTTGTAAAGTGTTGTTGAGTGTAGGTCGTGAAGAGATGAGGCTAGAATATGGAGATGAACTGAGACAAGGTGCTGATATTCGTCCAAAATCAGGAGGCAGAGATTGAGCTGGTGCTATATGAGACCCATAAGAGCTTCTTTGTAATGGTTGTACCTGGGGGATAAACGGGTTGAAGTCAAATGAAAATTTTGAGGGAAGTGTTTTCCGGTCACCCTGCAGTGTTACGCCTCTCTCTTGCTTAGGAGGTGATGTTTCACCTCTCTGTATGTGGGAAGAAGTGGTGGAAGGGGAAGGGGTGGACACTGCTGGGCTGTACTCCCGTAGGTATGAATAAATGCTCTGTACTCTTACACTTCTAAGAGGTCTGCTTGGAGAAAGAGGGCTTGAATGATCCATCGTGCTTTGACTTGACTGAGAATGTTTCTTAGAGTCCAGATATATATTTGTGGGACTTGTTCCATCCACAGAAGAGTCTTTCCTTGGTGAGTAGTTAAGCCTGTCTGTGAAGGTGCTTGTGCCTGAAGAACTGCTGGCTATTATATTGTGTGTGCTTTGTGATTTTAATTTTTGGACATTAAAGCCAGATTGTTGAACATTAAAATTTGTTGAATCTTTGGGAGAAATTGTGGTTTCTGGAGTTACTTGTTGTTTGGTCATATTGGAGTTTTGCAGGTTGGTGTTGTTGGCAGTATTTTGTTCCACTGCATCAATGTCCTCTGTACTGGAATATTCCCTCAAAAGAACTGAATAAGAACGTTGTTGGGCTCTGAGAACCCCAAGTTGGCTGGTTTTGGTTGTGGAGTGTGGGAAATGTTCCTCCTCTGCTTTGGCAATAGAGGCTTCTAGTCTCTTTGAAATTTCTGTCTCTGGTTTGTTTAGAAACAATGATGCCCTTAATGGCACTCTACTCCTAATTCTAGGTGAGAAAGGGAACTGACTGACTGGTATTTCCTCTGTTCTTGCAGGAGTGTCTGGGTATTCAGGGATTTCGGCATCAGCAGAAACAGGACGGGCAAATGATGGAGTTTTCAGAACAACTCTGCGAGGCAATGTAAGGGACCTATCAGACCTAGTTATCCGAGTCTCTGATTGTGTGGGCTCAGTACTGGAGTTTCTCAAATTTGACCTCCTTAAAGAAAGAAGTAGGCTGCTTGTTGTTGGCTTAGAGCTCAATGATTTGAAAGACTCATGTTCATCTCCAGTGTTTGATATTCTGTACCCTGAATGGGCCAAATCTGGTACATGCCGAGTGTCCAGAGATGTGGGAAAAGGATGCAAATCTGTATTATTGTACATCAAGCCCACAGAGGAGGACTTGGTAATGGGTCTATTTGGCTGTATTGTGGTTGTAATGTTCGGGGAATTGTTCTCTTTTTGCCAGTCAGGAGAGTTATAGCTGGTTCCTGCAGTCAAATGCATGTCGTTGTCATTGGCCAACATGTGTCCAGATGGTCGCCTCTGGGAAGGAAGAAACGGTTGTTGCTGCTGGTCCTGATGAAATAAGGTAGATGGGTTCACATTCTGTCCACAATCTTGGGGTTCATGCTGTACTTCGTTGCCGCCTTGCTTGGGTCTTCGAAGGCGGCCACTCCAAGGTGGAGCAAGAACTGAGGCCAGGGCTGATGACAACATAGCTGATGTAGGATTGATAAGACCAGGTTCTGGCTCAGGGGTATTTTCAGAATGAGGAGCAGGTAAAGAGTCTAATGACAAGACCTGGTTTGCAACTTCTGAATGGTGTGCAAAAAACTGGGAATCAGTGCTTGCTTTTAGACCATTGTCCACTTCAAGGGAGGTCAGAAAACTGTGGTATTGTGGAGTTGTTGCAATATTCTCTCCACAGTCTCTGGCTCCAGATTCCTTATTGAATTCTGTTTGAACCTCACAAACAGGATGAGTAGAATGTCTTTGTGAGTTGTTGTGGACAATTTGTGTTTGTTCATGAAGGCCTATGTTGTGTTGTATTCCTGTATTTTGTCCCTGCTTTGTCCCACGTTGATGCAGAGTGGTAAAACTGTCTTCATCAAAGCTTGCTTTTTGGCCATCCCCATTCTTAAATAATTCACCAGTTGATTCTCTACATTGTTCAGTTTGTGAAAGCACGTCCCTTAGCTGTCAGAACAAGCAACAAAGCTTTTGATTAGTGCCAAAAATAGCACAAAACACAGGCACTAATTTAAGCACAGTGGCATTTGTACATTTTAGATTACTAAATTGCATTTCAGAGTTACTTGGGAAAATTGCAAGAAATGTTTCTCACATGTATTTGAACTATTTGAGCAAATCGCCACTCCCATTCCATAACCGTTTAAACAGACAGTTCAACTTCACATTTGAGCTTTACATTCCACTGAAAAATACTCTGCATGTCAAAAATGCAAACATGGAGTGGAATGTATTCAAAGGGCAATACAATAAAGATATTTCATTAGATTTAAGATATGATTGATTAGTAAGACATAAATTTTATCTTTACATCAGTCATTCTCTTACTAAAAAGATAAACAATCCAACTCATATGTCTGCATCTTGGCTTGAATGCTTACCTCTGTGTGGTGTTGATTAGCTGTGTTCTTCACAGCTTCATGTGTGCTGTAACAATCAATTTGAGAAAATAATTTTTAATTAGAATATGATTTTTTTAAATGAGCAAACACTGTAAAAGTATGTAGATTAAATTTTTTTTTTTTTTAAATTCAAAATTCCAGCAAAAGATACGTTCCCTCAGGCAGATAAACAAACACTGAAAACTATGACGAAAACAAATCTCGTCTAATTCAATGTTTCACACGTTACTCTTACTCCCTAAATACTTCTAGTTCAACGTCTTTTATATATTCAGCAAGGCAACGCAGGAAAACAAGATCAACGACATTCCATCCTTTCTCTCAGTTTAAGCATTTTAGGAGTAAACAATTCATTGGCCTGACATGAAGGGAGGGGTCCATGGTTTAACTGTTTTAAAATTAATACAAAGTGTGTCACACACATTAATGCTTACAGTCAGATACACATACCACTTACAAAAAACCCTGTTTAATATCTGCTTTGAAAAATGAGAGAGCAGTAATGTCATACCTTTTCAACATGATTCTGTAATACTACACAATAAATGTCTATTTACTGTTTGTAAGATCAAGGTGTAAAGACTTTATAAAGGTGTAAGCACTATTTGAAAGCATGAACACACCTAGATACGGTACAGCCAAACAGCAAATCTTTGCCTATACACTTTCACACCATCATTCACCGTGATTAAATCATGACTTATTGCTATATAAGGACTATTACTGCCAGTCATGGGTCAAAAGGGTGTTTGCTGTTCTGTCTAGGACTGTGCAAATGACAAAACACAAAGTGCTATGGCATAATTTACAAGACAAAATATATTATTATGTGCAGTGTGTATAAAGTGGAATTACATTTTCATAAAATATTTACTAATAGGAAGAATGGCAGTTTTGAAGTGAATGTTACAAATTTTATCATTCACTGAACTTGTTTATTATAGCAGTTGACCCAGTTTTATTATAAAATTGGACTTTAAACTAGAGAAGCAATAATATTAGAATTTTGGTCAATGCTATAAGCTGATCATTTTTTTTCATGTTATAACCGATAACTGGTAAATGGCCGATTAAAATTCTATACAATTTTGTTTAAAAACAAAAGTGAACACTAAACTTTTTAAAGCATGATGACCTCCCAACAGCAGTGTGAAAAGATAAAAAAGAAGAAGAAGAAGAAGAAAAAAATTCCAACTCACAGGTAAGTTGTAGCTTGCAGTGTTTTTTCCTCTGCTGTGTCTTTTTTGTTTTTTCTGTTGGGAAGACTGATAGAGATGGTGGAAGTGAATCTGGCAGATTTCCTTTGCTCCTCAGATGACCTACTGAGGTCTTCCTTAGATCTGAGAAGTATTATTTGCCTGATCTGCAAATCTGATCAGTTGAGAAGTGTTACACACACACACACACATATATACATACATATGCATGCTTTATATTACATTAAATGCATGTCATAAAAATGAACTTTTAGTCAGAATTCAAAGAAATTACGATAAGCAGTTATGACCCAAAGTTTGTCTGAAAACAAATGTATCTGATAATTCAGTCATACAAACTCACCTCTGCTGCTTTTCTGCTGACCTGTTAACTGCAACAATGGTGAAGAAGCAGTAGTTCTAGTTTCTAAATCTTTCTTGCTGTGGACGTGTGGAGCCAATGGTCCATGATGTATCTTCTCATGTTCACTTACATTCTGAAAACTAATCAAGATTCAGCATTACAATACTGCTACAATACAGTCTACAGAGAGCTGGAGAGAGTTTTTCTCAACAGACACCACATGTCTGCAGCTACTTAGTAAAAACTAAGGTTCACTCCCTTCAGAAATATTCTTCACAGGACCACCCATAAAGGTTTTCTTAGTGTATGGACACATGACAGTGAGAGTGAAATTGTTCACTTGTTTTGTCTCACCTCTACATGTGCAAAGAAAATGATTACAGTAGTTGCCAAGTAGACGGAAAATACTTTCCTGTATTTCTCCTAATAATGCTGAACATATTAATTTTGGCTAAATTACCATTTGTTAAAATTATTATTATTAAAAAAAATGAGACAATGTGGGTGTAACAAATTGCATAAGAGCTAAAGTAGTACCATAAACATGGTGAGACATGTTAAGATAACATTCAGCAAAAGATTAATACCAGTGACACCTCATTAGATATTGTGGAGGTGTGTTTAAAATCATCTGAAACAATTAACCTGAGATGTAGTTAAGCAAATATGTTGGTAAATATAATATTAAATCCTTGATTATTTAGCTAGGCATTTCTGTGTGTGCAAGGCAACAACAGATAGCCTATTATATAACTGGGGTGGTGCCAGACAAGAGATCAATGCTTGAATCAATGTTCAATCCATTGGCATCTTGTTAGAATTCTTTGACTGTAAAAGAATTTGTAACTGTTGAAAAACTACATCTTACTTTAAGCAAACTAATATTTACGCAAGCTCTTCTAATTACGTAAGAACTTCAACCTGTCCGCTTAAAGCTACAGACTTCCATAATGTTGTCTGCGGAGGATGATAAGGGTCAGTTTAAGAGACAGAGAAAAGTAGGGAAAGCAGTAATTGTGTGAGAGAAGATGAGTAAGAAAACTTAGTAAAAACTCCAAAAACTTTGTAGCCTACCGTGATTTATCAGTTTGTGTGCAGAATCCCTCCTGATCTGAGACAACGCAAGTCACGCTGGCTTTCACTCCACTTTGACAACTTGACTGCTGCAACTTCAGATCATCTGTTGACATTATAGGCTGAATGTATGTGGTGTATGCGGTGAGGCAGACCCGTCATACCGACAAACCTAAGACCCGACGCCACCCT
>JAUZSZ010000146.1:16710688-16721631 GCA_034780575.1 Labeobarbus marequensis
ATGACCCTGTACCTGAGGCATTATTGGAAGGATGAACGCTTGGCTTTTCCCTCCAGTAACAATCTAAGCCGCACATTTGATGGCCGGCTAGTAAAGAAGATCTGGAAACCTGATGTCTTTTTTGTCCATTCTAAGCGTTCCTTCATCCATGATACCACCATGGAGAACATAATGCTGAGGGTTTACCCAGACGGCAACATCCTTTACAGCGTCAGGTAGATGCCTGCAGCCACTGATGATTCATTTCCTTCATATGTATGTGTTTTAATAATGGAATATTCTCTTTATTGCAGGATTACAGTTACTTCTCTGTGCTCAATGGACTTCAGTAGATTCCCACTGGACACTCAAAACTGTTCCCTGGAATTGGAGAGTTGTGCGTTTCCACCTAGAAACATCTTCAGTTCTTGTGTAATTTTTATTGAGTCCCACCTATACTGTACATTGTTTCTTTTTTAGCTGCTATTTTACAGGTTGGGAAAATGTGGCAATTGTGGATCATTTTATCAAAGGAATTTGCAGCTTTTTGACACCATTTAGACAGTAAAGTAATGGCAATGGAAAGGTACTTACAATGGAAGTATATGAAGTAATGAAATAAATGTTTGATTATGCACTGTTGCGAAAGTATAGCAGCATGCTACACACAGTATGTCAGCATTAGACAAGTGCTTCCTAAACTTTTCTGTGAAAAGTTTTTTTTTTATTCTGTCATGTGAAGCCTGTAAACCAAGCAACTTTTCACTTTTAATTATATTTTATTAAATAATTAGATGTTTATTTGCCTAGAAAATGGTAGCTCCACTCCAAAAATGATGATTTAAAACTTTACAAATTTACAAGATGATACACATAAAAGTCATTGTGAGTTGCTATTTGCAACCAATTTCTTCACATAATGTGACATAAAACTGAGTGAAACAGGATATTGTCAAGAAAAATGCAAACTGGAAATCAATTAAATCATTAAAAGTGGATGCTACTTAGTGTTATTTTAGTATTATTATATTTATAAATATAATGTACTATTATTATATTTATAAATATATGGAGTTAGCTTTTATTTAATTTTTGGTTTTCATTTTTAAAATTTTAGGTGCTTTTGCTATTTTTATTTCATTAAATTTTTTTTTTCAGTAGTTTTAGTTCATGACAACAACACTGTTACTAGAGCAAATGCTCATGTTTTAAAATTACATCTAAAAGTAGCTATATTTATCCAGGCTACTTTTAACCCATGGAGTACATGGACCCATTTCATTCTATTGTATGTGCCTTGCTTACTGCTGCCCATTTTGAATCATACAGATTTGAAATTACGCCACATATGCTGTTTGAATCAAGAACATTAATAAAATGGTGCCATAACAGCGCATTTCAAATTATCCTATTAAATTATAAATTATATTATTATATAAACATGACTTGAACAGGACGTGCTTTCTTTTGCCTGTTTTCTTTATCTTTTGTCTTTGCTCCTGTATCCCATTCAGATGCATATGCCGAGAACGACCTCATGTTGTACTGGAAAAATGGCGATGACTCTTTGAGGACAGATGAGATTGCTCTCTCTCAGTTCTTCATTGAAGAGTTTCACCCCTCACATGGTCTGGCACTGTACAGCAGCACGGGTACAGCACGCTTTTCTCTCTCCTTCTGTGTATTCATACTATGACAAATTTTATTTCTTTGTCCTGTTTGGTACTAGTAGGTCATTAATTCCTGACTTTACATGTGTTTCTGTCAGGCTGGTACAACAGGCTCTACATCAACTTCATCCTCAGAAGACACATATTCTTCTTCATGCTGCAAACATATTTTCCTACAATGCTGATGGTTGTGCTGTCCTGGGTGTCTTTTTGGATTGACAGGCGGGCAGTACCGGCCCGTGTCTCGCTTGGTGTGTAACGCCTATCCTTACACATGCAAAAACTGCTCAAAAAAGGTTCATCTGTTGTATCTGTGAAAACCCCCTTTTGGAAGCTTTATTTTAATGTTGTTGGACTGCAGCCCAGTGTGGTGAAGCTTTAGGTTGCTTAGTTGTCTCTTAGTTGCTTAAAGTCGTAATGTTTTTCCCAAGACGATAAGACGATAACAAGCCTGTACAAATGTGATTTAGCCAAGTAAAACATGGTTCTGGATCGACATCAACAGAAAACGCATTTGTCACCCTCATTTATAACCAAACTATGTGTGAGTGCAACTGTATTTTTCACACAAAAACAGAACTGACATGCATAATTTGCTGCTGTATGAATATAGCCTATTTATGCAGCTTCACACTGGGTAGCTCCGCCCATTATGAAATCTCATTGGTCCAAAATCCTGTAAAATGTGATCTGATTGGCTGTGATTTGTTAGTGATCGTGTCACAGAAGTTTCACAATTTTTTTTTTTCTTTTACACTCACTGGTGATGTAACCCTAGCTAGTCCTTACATCTGATTGATTGGGAAGAATTAACAAGGATGTTGATCTAGACCGTACTGCATTTTGTAACTTTGTAAATCAGTCTAAAAGTGCTGTCACATTAGCAAAGTTTCTTGGGCTAAAAATATCTGTTGTCTAGTGCCAATCGTGTAATGATATTTAAAAGCATAGCTCACTCAGTAGTCACTTTCAAGCAGTTTCCTGTTGGTTAAAATGGCCAAAAGAACCCATTGCAAAATCTGTGAGGAAATCTTTTGCCCAATCAAAAAATTCACAGTTGTGTGGATTCTTATTGAAATGGCTAGAGTTCAGCCTCCGAACAGGATTTCAGTTAGCTGAACAATGATAAATGTGACTGCATTAGAGTATAGTACAGTATAGTATATCAGATGTGTGTCTCTCTGCATGTGTGTTCAATCCAGGCATCACTACAGTGTTGACTATGTCCACCATAATTACGGGAGTGTCAGCGTCCATGCCTCAGGTATCATATGTGAAAGCGGTGGACATCTATTTGTGGACCAGCTTCCTGTTTGTGTTTCTGTCCGTCATCGAGTACGCAGCCGTCAACTACTTCACTACTAAGGAGGAAATGAAGAAACTCAAGCAATTAAAGGTCAAAGTTCCCTTAAAGATCCTAAGATTCTCAGTTTATTCACTCTAAACTTGATAAAAAATGTCAGTATTTTCAGTGTAATGATGCAAAATATCAAAATGTCACCCCCTGTTGACTGAATATTGTAACAGCTCAATGAACACTTTAAAGCAAAATGGATTCAAGACAGCATAAAAAAATGCTTTTTTAATAAATCAGATTTATTTTTATCCACACTGTTAAGTTCTAAATGGACAAAATTATTCATGTGCTATGTAATTCTTAACCTATACGATAGCTGTCTGTGAACAGAACAAAATTTTAGTGATTATTCATGGAAAATCTTGATTTAAATAATATCTCCATTGTTGCTCTCAAATCAAATATGGCCCTTGTGGACCTCAATAACATCAAATGTGATCATCAGACCTCTGCCATAGGCATATTTTATTTAGAGAGTAAAATTTTTTGGTGCACTATTTCATGAAAGTCCAATATATTGTACTTTAAAAATTCTTACCACATAAATTCCAGCAAAAGCGGATTTTTTTGTCTCCTACAGCTCTCGGGATACGATGCATCTCAAGCCATGGCGTTTGATGGCTGTTTCCATGACCAGAACATAGAGCTCAGTGCATTTCCACTGTCTGACCTAAACACGGACCCATGCATGTCCTCCCGGAACTCCACAACGCCAGACCTCCCTCCCGTCCTGGGCACGCGCCTCCGCCGGCGGCACTCTATCCGCCAAAGTGTCAACCATATCATGAACAACAGTTACAAAATCGACTCCTATTCCAGATTATTCTTTTCTTTGGCATACTTTCTCTTCAATATCATCTACTGGAGCATCTACTTCTGAACAAGAGAGAATTTTTTCCAGAAAACCGGCCTGCTCTGAGTTTATAAGACTCTCATACACTTTGATTGCTTGATTGTGATCACATGCCACAAGTGACAGAATCCAAACTCTCTCAGACACACAAAAACTGTATCACAGACAAGAAGTATAATAAATTATTTATTATGTTAGAATCTCAGATTCCTAACTCTGCCTAAAATGTACAAATATGAAATTATCAAAAATTCATAAAACTACATAACTGTTAAAAAAATATCAAAACAAATTACTATTTTTTTGGCCAAACAGAACCCTTATACTACTCAAAAATAATTTCAGACAAATGCTTTTACACACTACACAGAAAGCGAATTTGATTACATGTAACACATTTTTAGATACATTAGCATATTTCATACTGTATTTCCTCCGTATGTGAGAATTACAAAACTGAGAATGACTATAAAATGTGGAAAAACGAACAACTATATCGACAACAGAACATATCTCAGTCTTTCTACAACACATCTGACAGATTTACATGGTTTTTAAGACAGAATTTAAGACAGAACTTTTTTCCTTCATTTTAAATGTAGTCCATCAATTATAAAACATTTATTAAGTCTCATTTGGTGCACTTGCGTCATCTGAGCTTTATTTATTTTACTTTTTTTTTTTTTGTTTAATACTGTTTGCTGAAAATATATAGGAGTTTAAAACCCCAAAAACATAATACACTGTTTCCTCACTCCTCAGTATCTCAAGAGATATTTTTATGCATTGCCTACCATAGGTACTTGCTCTTGCTATTCATTACTCAGCTTCGAGCCGCCCGGTTCAATAACAAATAACAAAATGTCTGGCTATAAAGCTTAACGCTGAAGGCTTTACTGCATGTAACATTCATTCAGACAAACTGATGACAAAAGACATTTTGAGCTGAGTCACTAGATTCTCGTCTTGGTAATACATTTTTTTCAGGACCGATAGAAACAGAATATTTAATGGTCTGTTTCTTTACCTATTTTCCTGTATGCGTTAATAATTTTCTTCTAAAACCTATTCAGATCTGAGTCGTGAACGGATTTGACTGTTCATCTCGTTGAAGATCACGTCATCATTTGCTTCCCCTGACATGATCACACTGTCATCCACCGGTGAGCCTGTAGTGTGAAATTCTACAGTTAAAAACATTCTTGTGTAAAATGCATTTGTACATTTCTTGCCAGAACTGACCGATGCCTTGGGACGGCACTGAGTCATCGCTGCTCACTGAGCTTCGCGGGACCCTGTGGGACCCTGAATCTGTCGTCATGATCGAAGTCTTTTTAGTGTGGTTGCTCTGTGTGGCTGTCCGACTCCACTCTGCGGATAAATCATTTGAGAGACTGAGAGGAGACGGCCATAAAATATATATTGAATGTAACATGCTGCTAGTTCTCAGTTTGGGTAATAATGTGGCGATACCTGAATTTTCAGCCAATTGTAAACTACCACAACAGAGGTACATTCTCCACTGTTTACGCACATTTTCCTTCAGAGCGCAGTGGAAAACAAAAATAAAAAAACCTGAGAGAGAATGAGAACAAGAAAAAAGACCCTTTTTTAAAACAAGCGATCAAAGTAGTTGTACTGTTACATTGAAAGACTCTATTTTGTTCATTTTTTGCGTAAAACAAAATACATTGTTTCTCACCCTGTAGGGAATTTAAGATGGCAAACAGGTACATAAAGGCCAAATTGACAGGTCCCCAGGCAAAGAAGGCAAAGCCCCATGTAAGCCCGAGCAGGAAAGTAAGTCCCGCGATGCTACGAAGGTCATGCAAGCCACTCCGGTACTGATTATTATGTGGGTTTCGGCGCTTGATTCGTCTCAGATGGACCATAACCACCACAAACATAGCCAGGTTCAACACAAATATGATGCAGAAGTATGCCACAACAGCCACGTAGAACGCTATGTCATTCTTCAGCCAACAACTAAAAGAGAAATATTGAAACATTAGGAGCAATTAAATAATGAAGACTGATGCCTTTTGGTGATGAGCTGGATACTTACAAATCTTCTGTAGTTCCATCAGAAAATTTTCCATAGCTTACGAGGTCATAATTATCTTTGTTTACCGCAATCACAATAATGACAACAACCAAAGGGATTCCTGCAACAGCACACATTATGAAATTAAATCAGCAGTCATCTAAAGCCACAAACCACATGTCTAATTTAGCAGCTGAACTCACCCCAGCCTGCCAGGCAAAATTTTAGCATGTATCGGGACATGAAGTTGTTGAAGACTTTGACGATGGCCAGGTACATATGCAGAGCTTCCAGTCCCATCCAGGTGAAGGAAACCAACAGGAAGTAGTGTAGGAAGAAGGCTGTGGAAATGCACAGGCCTACAGCATCTTTGTACAGCGCCAGCCACGAGTCCAACAAAAACACCAGGTTCAGCAAGAGCAGGCCGAAACACAAATGGATCAAGATCTTCGAAGGGATGTCACGGCGGAGTTTGCTGAAATTGAAAAGAAGAAATTTCTGTTTACAGTTGAGAATCATTTTGATTAGTCTCATTTTAGGAATTGTAAACACTGAGGAGGAGGATGTTACTCACTCAAACGCGAGGTAGGTGAGCAGAGTAACCGAGAGAAAGATGGCAGACACCCCACATCCGATGTAAGTGATGTAGGTAAGGATGGTGGCATGCAAACGGTCAGCTATGCCTTGCCGGCTAATGTCCTTTAAAGACAAAAAGTTGTAAAATGGCCAGTTTTAAGTATATGGTACATAACTGATTAAAATTACAGTATACAGTACAAATACAGTATATGTATGTCTATTCCAGACAGTTATAAAAATGTTTAAAGAACGAGTAAAGATAAAAACTGTGTATGAAAATGTAAAAATGTTGTAAATGTTGGTGAAAAAGTTGGCAAGATGTTGGCAGGCCAAATAAAAATCCACTGTTGAGGCCTGCAGTCATCACTCTCTGTGCTCCATGTATTTTTGTTTGTATTTTAGCATTTAGATATCAGGAGTCTTTCGGACTTGTTAACTAGACATGATGTGAAATGTCAATTAGATAAAAGATGTGGGCATTTCTGTGAAAAATCCCATGCAGTGACATACTTACCAGTAGTACAGCAAAGCTTGTCAGGTGATTGCAGCTGCAGACGGTTTCGTTCTCGGTGCTGCTGTTCTTGACATAGCAGCCGTTGCTATTCCAGCCTCCTAAACCTCCTAGAAAATCCAAAACACATAGGAATTAAAAGATAGGAATTAAATTAGACAGACCACACATTTCAGAGTTTCTCAGGAATTCCTGGAGGTGTGTAATCTTACTGTTTTGGTCAAAGTCCCAGAAAACACAGGAAGCTACATAGTTCCCCTGTGGGAAAGGAGTTAAGGAAGAGATAGATCAGACAGGTTTCAGCTGGCATTGAGATATGATGTACAGTAAATATATATGTGTATTTTAGCACACACACCACAGGCTGTTTATTCCTCAGAGTAAACTCAACATTCTCCCTCAGGTTTTTGATTGACAGGTTAGCCACACTAGAGCCCAGAATGTGGCTGTTCAGCATCTTTTGACTCAGGTTTTTATCCTGTAGATAGATGCAAAATCAAAGAATAAGCTGAAGAGACAGATTCACATCTGCAAGCTTTTTTTCTGAAAATGTTGTCTGGTCAGGCTGGCTTTATGGTGCTTTTGCATCCTATTTGCAGCTTAAATGTGTGGTAATTGAATGGAAATGACAATAAAGATGAATAATTACAGTATTTTCATTTTCTGTAAACTATTCCTTTAATCTGAGGCCAGAAAATTGTTCTTGATATCTGATGAAGGCCTGTGCTGCCACCTTAAATATGTGAAAATACATCAACCCAGTTTTACCTGAAAAAATGTGCTTTTCTGAAAGAAGGTGAACTGGACTCTAGAGGCTATCTTCTTTTCTTCTGGAAAAAGGTTCTCTGTCAGAGACGCAGGTAGTGTTATTTTGGCCAGGGGTGAGGAACTTTCCACTGCCCTGACTTGTCTCTGAAGTCCTTTTGTGACCTGTATAACCAGAAATATGAACACCAAATTTTGAGTGTGACTTCTAAAAACATCCAAAATGTTAATGGATTGCTTTGGACTTCAGTTGTTATTACCTGTGGGTTCAAGGGATCTGCAATTGTGAATGATGTTGTCCTAAAGTTGCTCCCATCAACTTTGGCCACAGTCAAAGCGAGTGAATCAAATATGATGTTTTCAGTCTGGTCCCGAATCACAAGTTTCATACCCAAATTATCCACAGCTTTGATTAATCTACAAAGCACAATATATGATTTGCATACAATATTTCAAGTTTCAGACACTGAATGCTTGCATTGCACATGTTTCTCACCGGTTAGAGGAGGCAGCCAGAGTATCTGTAGAGCTGTTTAGAAAGTTGTTGATGACAGACAGCACTGTTCGGCCTAGATCCAGACTAATATTGGGTGCGGCAATAAGATTCTCTAGCTGGCTGACCAACTGACTCACCTCAGTTGAGTTTAAAGCTGCCACATTCTGTGTTTGGTTCAGAAGATCGCTAGCCACTGCATCTGGGCTTTTAGTTGTTGCCTCTGAGAAATCAACAAAACTAAATGAGCTCTTGTTGTAGATATGGCATGTAAATATACACTGGCATCGAAACATTTTTATATACTAAACTTCATTGCACTGGATAGTCAGTGGTATCCAGTGCTGTTTGGACCCCATAGACATTCATGATATGACCAAACAAAAAAGATTGAGACATTGTTCAAAGTATCATTTTCTGTGTTCCACTGAAGGGAAGGGTTTGGAACAACATGAGGTCATGTAAATGATTATTTTTGAGTGAACTATTAATTTTAAGTGTGACTTAAGTTTTAGTACTTTTTACTGTTGTGGATGCATGAACCAAAAAAAGCATTTATATTTGGAATTTTGAGTCAAGAAACGAGTCAGTTTTGGAATGTTGAGTCAAGAAATATAGTCAAACCTGTAGTGGTTGCCATTGTAATGGCTGGTGTTGTTGACACAGCTGCAATAGCAGGCCTTGTAGTGACTGTCGTTGTGTTGCTTTTGGTAGTCGTTGGAGTTGAAGCAATAATGGGAGCTTCTGTTGTGGAAGTGGAGCTGTTCTGAGGAGAGCTTGGATGTATCGCTGATGGTGCAGTTGTGGGAGCTATACTGCTATTTGTGACAATGCTAATAATGGTTGTATTTGCTGGTATGTTGTTTGGAATACTAATTGGATTGATTGTTGTAGTTGTGTTATTGATTGTATTTTCAGTGAAGACATTTTCAATTGTACCATTTGGCTGTGTTGTGTTAAGGAGACTAACTGTTGTGACAGGCTCTGAAGTGGAGTCGGTTGACCCACTGGGGATGTTTTCTTTTGTTGGAAAGCTATGTACCTGTGTTGTATTTGTGATATCAAATTGTGTTGTATTAACTGTAGGGCTTACAGTTGTGTTAAATTCCAATGTGTTATTGGAGGTCTCTGTTGTGTTGATGCTACGATTGACATCAGTCCCATTGAAACTGGTTTCATTCAGTGGCGCATCCGTTGTGTTAAACAATGTTGTGTTGATTGTAAAGACTGTTGTATTTGATTGTGTTGTATTAAAAGTTGTGAAGTGAAATGTAACTAATGTTGTATTACTGAATTCTGATGTATCTGTAATGGTATCAGTTTCAGCATCTGTGGTCTCCATTGTAGAATCATTCAGAAGCTGTGTTGTGTAATAAGGAATGGCTGTTGTATTGAATTCAGATGTACTGTAAAGAGGTTGAGTTGTGTTTGATTCATTTACGTTGCTTGGTGATTCTGTAGTGTGGGCTAGGCTTGTATTATTTGAGTGTGTTGCATTTTCAAATAGAGTGGTTGTGTTATATTGTGTAACATGTGGGTACTGTGTTGTGGTATTTAAGAAAGAAGAAAGAAAGCTCACATTTAAATATGTTGTGTTTTTGTGGTTCGTAGTCATTTTAAGTGTTCTGTTAACCTCAGTCACATTAGGTATTGCTAAATCTGTCCTATTTTCTATGAGAGTTGTTACATTGTGAGTGAATAATGTAGTGTTAAATATTGTTGTGTTGTCTTGCCCAGTAGCATTTAAATGTGTTGTGAATGTGGTGTTGTGTTGTGTAGGATTAAATGGGGCTGTTGTTGCATTTAGGTGTAATGGTGCTGTCAAGTTAAACAGTGTTGTATTTGGCAGAAAGGTTGTAGTGGTGGTGGACTCTGCACCAGAGATTTTTGAACTACTTGTGTTAGACTGTGTCACATTTTTCACAGTTTCAGATATGAAAGTTGAATTTAGATCTGTCACTGTTGTATTAAATGGTGTGACTGTTGTATGATGTAGTGCAGTTGAGATGAGTGGCATGGCAGTAATAAAGTGAGGTGTGACTGTTGCATTTAATGGTCTAACTGTTGTAGTAAGAATTTCACTTATCTGTGCTGTTGTACTGGGTGGTGTTGCTGTTACCACCTCAGAAGATGGTATGGCTGTTGTAATGAGTGGCTTACCTGTTGTATTAAGTGGTGTGATTGATGTGTTGAGAGTTGTTGTATGTGTTGTGACTGTTGCAGCAGTTGTGTCAAGTGATGTGGCTGTTGTATTGACTATAGGGGTTGTTGAACTGAGTCTTGTGACAGTTAGGAGGAGGGGTGTGACTGTTGTATTGTCTGGTGAATATGTTAAATTGTGTACTGTAACTGTTGTATTGACCGATGGGGTTGTTATATTGAGTGCTATATCTGTTGTACTGACCAGTGAGGTTGTTGTATTGTGTGTACCTGTTGTGCTAACTGGGGCGGCTGTTATATTAGGTGTTGTATTTGTTGCATTGACCGGTAATGCTGGTATATTGTTTGGTGTAGTTGTTGTGTTGACTATTGAGGCTGTTATTTTGAGTGTTGTATCTCCTCTACTGGCTGATGAATTTGTTATATTGAATGTGGTTTCTGTTATTTTGGCTGGTGTTGTTATATTGTGTGTTGTACCTGTTGTGCTGACTGGTGAGGCTGTTGTATTGTATGGTGTAACTGTTGCACTGAC
>JAUZSZ010000146.1:16896981-16911875 GCA_034780575.1 Labeobarbus marequensis
GAGCTAAGATGCGAGGAAAGGACGCAAGGAAAGGAAACGAGGATGCACAAATAGGAATTGAGAAGCACCCCTTGACTTCTGTTGTGGACTTACGGATCACATGACATCAGATTCCCCGACACACCTACTTTGCTTCCTTTTTTTGTCTTTTTTTCTGCAATGGGCCATTTTTAGACATCTCAATATCCTATGAGGATGATTTAGGAGATGTTTTTAAAGTCACCATTAAATCTATTTTTCAAATGCATTTTATAGATTTTACTGTAAATGATTCATCTGTGTATATGTTTCAGGTTTTTAATATTTTGTAACTTTATCAAAATGTCAATATATAAATCAATCTTTCAGTGAGGCTGGCAAATGTATGCCAGACTTCTCCAATCCCTTCGTCCAAACCATGCTCCTCCTTCGTTGACTGCAAGCTGACCTTCATTTTTGAATGCAACATCCTCATCTCAAAATCCAATCAACAATCAATGCATAGCACCAAGTTCGATAATCTTTTACACTCATATGTACTTCACAATTCATAAAAAAAGATCTGTCAATCATTTGTTTCATTGCGACTTTAAGATTGATGGCAATGTTTTCTACGATCTCCCTAGGCTTGCAATGTTTTTGGGAAACGCAGCTCTGATTAGGCCTTCTCTAAACTTTGGTTGGCCCCTCCCACAGTTTTGCTCCGCCCTTCTCATTTACACTGATAGACTTGGCAGTAGGGCTGTCACTAACGATTATTTTGGTAATCGAGTAAGCAGCCGATTATTCTGTCGATTAATCGAGTAATTTGGATAATTATAATTAATTTTTTTAATTAATGTAGACCTAAGCAAACAACAGCTTTTAAAATGACTTAAAATACATATATAATAATTATAGTTGAAATAAATAAATAATTATTTGAAATAAAGTATCAAAAGCAAAATAATATGGTTTTATTAAACAAAAATAAAAAAATAAATACATAATGCAAAAGTCTAATACATAATGCATTATAAACAATAGAGCTATTGTACATTACGCATTATAACAAACACCTGAAGAGGGCACCAAGGGCCTGACAATTGTTTTTACACTTTACTGCGCAATCTAATCCTTGTTTAGTATTGACTAAACAACATTTAATTACAAAGTAGACTTAAGCTTTAATATTAGGACATTTCTTTATGACAGAAATGCTACAGCCCCTGTAATTTCTTGAATATGCGGACTCTTGTAAAAGCGAGGGTTTAAACTTATTTTTAAAATCGCGAAAAACAGTTAGTATATTGAGAAAGATGATGTATTCTCCTGTGTTTGCGTAGGTTTATAAATGATTTACCTTACAAATCTGATGAAATGGCACACATTGCATTCCCAGATTAATGTTATAATAAACCCAAATTCACAACAATATGCAGAGATGGAGTTCCACACATGCAAATGATAACTGTTTGTGTGGAGCAGTATTTACTGTGAACGGAGTTGGTTACTCAACACGGTCAAAATGCAATCAAGGATTTTTTAAAATCGAGTACTTGAATTGAAATGAGGACTCGTAACAGCCCTACTTTCCAGACACTTATATTGAAAGCGACTTACTTTGCATTGAAGACACATATTTCTTGGGAATCAAACACAAAGTTCCTAACTACAGGAATTCTCACCCTGTTCTTGACGGATTCGCTCTCTTTCTGCGTAGCCGGCAGCCGCCATGTTGAGACGACTCAACCATCTGTTCATATCGTCCACGCCGTCTGCTGCGAAGTAGAAGCTCTTGATTTTGGGATGGCACGCTTTAAACGCACTGCGTAGAGAGCGAAGACACAATAAGAATTCCTCAAGCATCATCACATCAGTCAAACGTTTGTAAAGTTACTCACTATTTTTTGCGACATTCACTGGCTCTGTCGATCTTAAACTCGGGGAGGCTGACAAACCCTTCAGCCTTCTCGTCCTACAAGGTGGAAAAAAGAAAGAGAGAGGATTGTGCGGACATTTCACCCACTTACACTCATCTGTAATGTCATTACATCCTCGTTAGGAGTTACATCTCCTTATTCTTCTTTCTCTTTCTTGGTTCATTCCATTACTTTTTTCCCCAGCTTTAAACTGCAGCAGCACCGTTGACAGGAGCTCTGCATAAATAAATGAAAAGCATAAATTGTTGCGGCTCTCTGTAAGCCTGTCTGTGTTTACAAAACCCACACAGTAGAAGATCATCAATTATAGCAGAGCCGGACTATGTTGCAGGATTCTCAGTGGACCAAAACCAGGCCGAGAGGAACCCTCCCTATACTTTCTCCGAAACCCCCAGAACGGCAGCCGTATCCCACACCCTGGCCGTGATAAAAAGCGAAAACACTGAGGGTAATTAATCAAAAGCGAAGGAGCAAGGGAACAAGTACAGGAGGGAAGGGAAGTGTTTGTTGGGAGAAGTTCCTTATCTTCATTACAGCAACAGCGTGTGTAGAAGACTGTTTTGTTGGGGTAGATGAGCATTAATCTTGTTCCACACAAGAGGGTAAAGCCGGCACCAATTAAAGTCTCATCTCTAGATCGATAAAGTTTCTGCTGCGCTGGTGGATGCGAGAAACAACAAAGACAACTGTATTGGCCAAACATGCACACACACTCACCTCTTCGTTCATGTACCAGTACAAGCAGGCGTCCTTCAAAACAAACCAGTACTTCTTCCATTTCTGCGAGAAATAGCTCTTTGCATCCTTCTTCTTCCACAGCCAGCCCTCACAGTCTCCACGACCCAGGTCCTTACAGGAGATTCTTCTCTTACTGATGGAGGACGGTGGAGCTGCTGGATACCATATAAGAGAACAGTATGTGTTAATAACTGTTATAAAATGAATAGTTCAGAATCCTGATTGAGTAAAGCTGTTGTATAATAGCATCATCAGTTCATTTCTGTATTAAAGGGATCATTTACTCATTGTCAACTCATTCCTCAACTCATGCTGTTTCAAACCAGTACAAGTTTCATTCTTGTTTAGACCACAAAAGGACATGTGCGGGATGTTCATGCTGCTCTTTTCCTTATAATGAAAGTGAATAATGACTAGTAAACACCCCAAAATGGACAATCAGTTTGGCTTGTGCACTATACTTCTGAAGTCGTATGATAACTTTGTGTGAAAAATAGGCCAAAATTATGACAATTTTGAAAAATTTTACCCAATCATACCCAGCTCTCAGATCTTATTCAGCATTTTGAATAAGCACATTTTTAAACTTGGCATGTCATGACTGATTATGAGACTCGTGAGAAGAAATGTTGGTTATCAGTTATGTCAAAACTAGCATTACACGTCTCTATGCACCACATTTGTGAATGCGAATGAGATTTGTGATGTTTGATTTAAAATGAATAAAACTGATCAGTGAATAACGACTTTAATTTTAATCTTTTACTCACACAAATGGCTTCAAAAGACTTGGAATATCGTCTGGCTTCATAAGGCTTACAATACATGACAATATAACATAGTATATATGTATAAACCATGTTTAAGCTGTTTTTTTCAGTCAAAATTCCCTTTTATAGAATGGAAAAGAATAGAAAAACAGGTAGTGTGAACATCTCATTTTGTATTTGGCAAAAGGGTGAACTGGGTGAACTGGTCTGCTACTATATTGCTTATCAGACATAAACAACCTCTACTATGTGCCATGACTAAGAACATCTACTAGTAGCAAAATGATTGTAAAGCACAGCCACTTATGGCTTATTATTTTATTATAACAAATTTAAATATTTTTAAGTGAATGGGCAGAAGACCTCAAACTGATTAGAATAGAAAACATTCCTGAGATACATTGAGTTTGTAACTTGATTATGTGCTATTTTAGTTGTACTTTGGTTTAAAAGCTCAGGCGCAATCATAGTGAGATTGTCAATCTCAATCATCAATTCTTTCATGCAGTAATGTACCATTTTTTGAGGATATGTACTGTCATAATAATCTTGCAACTTTAGAGGTCTTTCCACTGTTAAATCTAAGGACTGCACTAGGCAGCTGCCAAAATGTGTTAGAATGCTTAGAAGTATTATGGAAATGAACTTTCTTTAGTCTTTTAGGTTTATTTTGGTGGCCTATTTTTTGCCTTATGCAGGCAAAATATGCAAGCAGTGTACGCAATGAAGACAATGTTCCCAACTATGAGAATAAGAAAGGTAAGTGATCACCTTTACTCTTTTTCTTGGTCTTGGATAGCAGAGAGGATCCCTGGAATGTCTGTCAAGAAAAGCAGACACAACATAAATACATATAAAAATACACATACACGCCCAAACACACATATGCATTTTTTTGTATTTATTCATAAATACTATACAAATACATTAGAATTACATTTAAATATATTTATATAAGATTTAAGAATAAAAACAAATGGAGAAATGTTGGGAAATACTGCAGGAGGAAGTGAAACAAGACAAAAATTATCGGTCAACACATCCATTTCTTCTGAGTGGAATCACATGGAGGAAATGTGTGAACATAATGATCTCCAAGCATCAATCCATCGCAAAACAAATTAAAATCAGAGGCGACATCTGAGCAGATGAAAGTGCGAGAGCTTCCAGCGAGAGTCAGAGAGAAGGAAGGTGGAAAGAGGCATACAGAGAAAATAAATAAGATTTCTAACATCCTTGGCCCGTGTGTTTATTGAGCAGTATTTCTCAGATGAGCACGCCCAGACCAAGAACATATTTATGATTGCCCTGTGGCAATTCTCTTCTGTGAGGAAACTTCCTGCAGGCTTGAGCATTAAATTAGAGGTAAACTTGTGTTGCCATGCATCTATTAGCAACAGTATGGAGAACACACTGACAAGCATCATGCTAATTGATTTATTGATATGTGCCTGAGGAGGGAAGTTGCCCTGAAGCCCAAGAAGAATAACTGAAATTGATTAATGGTACAGATTTAGAAACTCAGTCAACCGGTTCATAGAATGTCTTTATTTATTCAGGAGTTTCAGAATATACTGTGTCCACTTCTTGAAGACGATTTTCTGTTTGTTCAAATGTCCTTATCGGTTATACAATAAAAATGGTAGTTGTCTCAGAGACCCAAGTTCGAGTCCAGGGTGCCTTTCGTTCTCTTTTACTTCACTTTCTTATAAAATAAAGCCCCAAAAAATAAAATGACAAAAAAAAATGGTTTTCCCAGCATTTCACCTCATGACACAATTCAGTGTCAACACAATTCCCTCCCAAAGCGCTATGGGAATCTCCTCCTAGAAGGTGCGAACCGCGATTGGTGTGTGAATTGGAGCAAGTTGTGAGAAACACTTAAGACGCAGCAAGAAAAACTTCCCTAAGGATTCAACACCTAGACATGAACAAAACAAAATGATGTAGCAGTATATATAATGACACAGCAAATATATCAAGAAACAAAACAGGCATACACTAAGCAGATGACATAGAGGAACAGGCGCCTACAGGAAGTACCCAACCTTGATTTTCAACAATTAACTGCATTTTTAACATCAGTGAAGAAATGGGGGGGGGGGGTGTCTTGCTGACTTAATGGCCTTGCTGACCCTCAAATGACATCCAAACTTGCTTGAAATGATCACTGGTAATCACTGAAAATGTGTAGGGGTTGAAGAGCAACTTCTACAGTGACTAGGGTTCGCGTAACAAGCCTCATTCACGAAACATGAGCAGAACAGCATCTGTCAATCGTTCTTGTGTAGGAACGCTTTTAGGAATGACGTGCACAGAAATTCTCTTTGCTTGGGTTTCATGAATAAGTCTAAATGTTGGGGAACGTCAAGCTCTTGAACAAATCCTACAAGACGTGAACATGAGAAGTGCATCAGCAAACCAAGTCCAAAGATCTTCTAAACTTCATTCCTTATGCCTCAGGGGTCATAATCTTCCGAGAGAGATAGAGCATTATGGGACAACTATGACCCGTGTGACTCGAATAAACACAGTGGTTACATCTCAGCATGTGGTTTTTGCTTCCTACAGTTTCTTCTGGTTGCCTTCTGCTATGGTGAACTGGTTCTGTTCATCCAATCTCTCAGTCTCTGATGTTGAGGATCACTCTCAGAAACTATTGAATTTGTTCTATCTACTATTGTTCACTAACACATTGCCCTAGATAGCATGCTAAGATCTGCCATCAGGCTACAACTGAATGCCACATGTCAACACATGCTCTCAGTTCACATGACATATGGTACAAACCTCTTCCGCTGTGATATCAACAACTGACATATGCTCCATGCGATGGCCTTGAAACAGTAACCTCTCTTGTTATATTTAAACCAAATCTGTAGGTAAGCAGCACCTTCTCTGGAGGATCTTTCTTGTAGTTTTCAAATGATGCAATGATGGCAGTGGGTTGCTCAAATGAATAGGACTGAAGGCACTGGGTTGTGTCTAAAGTGTTTTGACAGTCAGGCAAAACACTTCTGTGTGTGTGTGTGTGTGTCCAGCGCACAGAGTGAGTGAGCGTTCTCCTTGAGTGTGAGGTCAGCGAGCTGGCATTGTTCAGACAAACTGCAGCTCTCTTATCGGACTGCAACGCAGGCAATAAAACACCACTGTAAACAATAGAGCTCAATGCAGTTACACTGTACATACCAACAGAAGCAGGCTTATTAAATCAACGCCATACAGCGTGGTCTCTTCTCTCTGCTTTTCTTACATCATCTCCTCCCATCTTCTCATCTGGCATCTTACTCATCTTTAATCGTAACTGACCTTCTCTTTTAGTATTATTCTAATATTACTATCTCATCTCCTCTTTTCTTATCTCCCCTTCTTGCATCTTCTCACATACTGTATTCTCTTCTCTGATCTTCTCTTCTCATCTAATCTTTTCTTGTCTTGCATCTTCTCTTCTTTCCTCCCTGCATCTTAGCTTCTCTTGTCATTTTGCTGTCTTGTCGTGTCTCTTCTTGTCTCCTCTCATCTCTTCTTGCATCTTCTCTTCTTATTTAATTTTGTCTCTTCAACACTTTATTTTGCTTCTTCTCATAAATTTTCATCTCGTCTCTTCTCATCTCCTCTAGTTTTGAAAGTTCCTTTCTCTATGTTTCGTCTTGTCATGTCTCTTCTCGTCTCATCTCGTTGTTTTTTCTTTTCTCCTCACACCTTAGGTTCTCTTCTCATTTAATTTTGTCTCTTCACATCTCATCTTGCCTCTTCTCTTCCGATTGTCTCATCTTTTGAATCTTCTCTCATCTTATTTTATTTGATCTCATCTAACTCCTCTCAACTCTTATAGTTTTTAATGTTCCTTTCTTCAGTCCCTTCTTTTCTGGTCTCATCTCATATTGTATCTTCTTGTCTCATCTGTACATTCTCTTCGTATTACATTTTGTCTCTTCTCTTCTCATCTCACTTCTTCACTTCTGATTTTGTCTCACTTTCACGGCTGTTCTTGTCTTGTCTTGTATTCTCTTCTCCTTTTACATCTTCTGGCATCTTCTCATTTCATTTTACATGGTCTCTTTATATTCCATCTCTTCTCTTTTTGTATCTTCCCTTCTCGTTTTGTCTCTTTGGGTCTCGCTTCTTCTCTACTGATTTTGTCTCACTTCGTCTGTTCTTGTCTCATCTTTTATTCTCTTCTCCTTTAGCATCTTCTGGCATCTTCTCTTCTCATTTCATTTTATATTGTCTCTTCTCATTTCACCTTTTTTTCTTTTTGCATCTTCCCTTCTTATTTTGTCTCTTTGGGTCTCGTCTCATCTGGTCTTTTCTTGTCTCATACCTCTTCTTGCATCTTCAATTCTCTTCTCATTTCATTTTGTCTCTTCACTTCTCAATTTGCATCATCTTCTGATGTCTCTCCTCTTTTCCATATCTCTCCATGTTTAATCTTGTGGTGTCTCTTTTCTTCTAGTCTCATCTCACATCTTATTTTCTCTTCTCATTTTGTCTCTTCTCTTCTCATTTCACCTAACCTACTCTTCTTGTTTCATTTCATCAGGCTGCGTCTCGTCTGGTCTCGTCTTGTCTCACCTTTTCTCTTCTCTTCCCTATAATCATGTACAACTCAGAGTGGTATATGCAGATTATAAGTTTGTGGACTCTCCAACAAAGTTCAAGAGCTAGAGAAAGAACAATAGCAAGAGTGCTGAGATCAGCACATTGGTTCTAGTCCAAACTTTTGGTGATGGAGTGGTCAGCAGAGTTCTTCCACCCCTGCACAACCCTTATCCCACATCAGGTCAGAGGACACATGGACACACATACATCTCCCTGCTGAGGGTGTCTATAAACAGAAGCCGCAGGTAAGATACACTGTGAAAGTCACTCTTACGCAACACTGTAACACCCCAGCTGGGATCTCAGTGTGCCATCTTTCACACTTCTTCATGAGGACCTATAATTAGAGTTCAATTTGGAAAAAAATAGAGAACTAACCACACATAATCACTTCTCATGGTTTGGCGGACATACCAAGCACAACATATTGACATGAAGACAGCACATGGCCAGATCTTGGCCAATCACAGTTCTGTTTCAGATGGAGCTGGGCCAATCACGTCACTCCGTGCCCTGTGACAGATGACAGCACGACTTAGCCCCGCCCACTCCCACAGAACCACCATCTGCCTACTCAGCATCCATATGCACACTGTGACAAACCACTGCGAGTCACTTTTCCCCAGATTATTAGTTTGCCCTTGGTGTTTGTGTGTGTCGTTATGGCTGTGTCAGTGTGTGTGCACTCCAAGAACATCGGCTGCCACGTTCTCTCTTAAAAATGACAGCTAGATCTCACCTCCACTCCTAATAACTTCACAGGGAGGCTGGTCTCACTGAGAAAACCCACTCACCCACACACACACACACACTCACACATACAGTATACACAGTGCTAAGCACAAACTCCCACACACCTCCACGCTGACTAAAGGACTAACACTCATTTTATGCACACACACAATCACACACACACACACAGACACACAAACACTCACCTAGCACGTGGGCGTAAGTATACATTCTCCTTCTGCACACCATGACCTGGTGCTTTCAATGAAATCTCTTTATGTAAGACTCTACCTGCAGTGATCACAGAGACCTTGATCGAGCGAAGAGCCAGTGAAAGCAGCCAAGCCTTGAAGAATAACTCTTTGTTTGTTTGTTTGAGCAACAGAAAATAAAAGGAACACAGACACTGAGCGATTTTCACTGTGCGATCTCTGAGTTTAGCCTGATCCAGATTGTCACACTCAATAACAAACATTCTTAGACAAAGAAAAAGAACCTGATTGAGGCATTTTGGATAAAATGCACAGATACTACCACACAGCTCAATAGCAAAGAACCTCTTGTAATCGCACAGAGCAAAAAAGTTTCTTAATCAGTATTTTTGTCTTGTTTCGCAGGTAACATACTTAAAACAAGATCAATGTTCTTGAGAAGCAAAACTGCACAAGATATTTACATTTTTTTTTAGAAAATGTATTTTTATTAATCCATTACCTAAAACAGAAGTATATTATGCTTACCAAGGCTGATCAGAATACAGTATATATTTTTACAATTTAAAATAATTGTTTTCTATTTGAATATATTTTAAAATGTAATTTATTCCTGTGTTGGAAAAGCTGAATTTTCAGCATTATTATTCCAGTCTTTAGCAGTGTTGGAGAAAGTTACTTTTAAAAGTCATGCATTACAATATTGTGATACTCCATAAAAAAGTAACTAATTGCATTACTTGGTTACTTTTTATGGAAAGTAATGCATTACATTACTTTTGCGTTACTTTATGTCACCTGGGCTGGGATTGCTTATTTATTTTTGATGACATAAAACCCAAAAGTTATATTTTTGGTTACTGTAAACGACACCGAAAGTGTAATTAATAAGCCTCAGACTGAAGGAAATGCCTCTGCCCAAATTTTCTCTTAACATGGGGACAGGAAAGGTGTCAGTGAATAAATAGGAAAACAAAGTAACTTGCATTACTTAGATGAAAAAGTAACTCAGATATTTCCTTGTTTATTTAAAAGTAATGCGTTACTTTACTAGTTACTTGAAAAATGTAATCTGATTACGTTACTCGCATTACTTGTAATTCTCAGTATTAACTAGTTGCTGATTAGCATGCCTATTATTAACATATTGGCTGTTTACTAGTAGTTATAAAGCACATATTTTGCATGACCATTTTCTACATCCCTAATCCTACCCAATACCTAAACTTAACAAATACCTTACTAACTATTCATAAGCAGCAAATTAGGAGTTTGAGGCAAAGTCATAGTTAATGGTTTGTTAATGGCGAGAACTGGACCTTAAAATAAAGTGTGACCTAAATGTCTTTACAGTCAATTTTCATCAGTTTATTGTGTCCTTGCTGAATAAAAGCATAGAAACTCAAACTACTAAAAAAATCTTCAAACATTTGAACAGTAGTTTATCTTTTTTTTAAGGATATTTTAGGAAATACATTGGACAACAACTATTGGTGGCTGAAAAAAATGAGGTCCCGCCTTTAAATCCAAAGAACCAATTACTTTAATAGTTTTTGTTACTAAAACATAAGCTTGGCAGGCAGTTTTAGAAATGACAGGCACAGTACAAGCATGACTACAAACAGTGCCACCAAGATGGCCGCAGAATAAACCAACTCCTTTCAGAAAACTTCACAAGTAAACATACTACTCACATGGTAAAGAGAGGTGGAGTCTGGGTTAGGCGTGTTCATGGATTCCTGACGGAGAACCTCCATTTGGAGGGTGGGGAGAAGGGCATAGTGGGTGGGGCTCCCGCTTTTTTCGCTCTTCTTCTTTCCGCGTTTTCCGGTGTCTCTCTTCATGCTGCGCCCTGCCAGATCGGCAGCCTTCTCATCACTTACATACCGCAACAGAGAGTTTTCTGAGAGAGAGAAAAAGAATGATATCCTTAATAACAGTAGCTGACAGTACCTGGTGAATATCTGCATATATAAAGTCTTGAAAACTTTTATGTTTCATGGAAAAAAGAAAGTCATATGGGTGAAAAACATGAGGGTGAGTAAATAATGAATTTTCATTTTTAGCTGAACCATCCCTTTAAATGTATTTTTTTCCAACAATGTTACCGTTTTTTATGGTTAATCGGGTGTTACAGATTTTGTTTGGCATGTTCAGTAAATCAAAAATGCATTTGTACATCCAGTCCTTCTCAAACAGTATGGCTATTTTCCAGGCTGTACTGTGTCAAATCACTGAATAAGCTCGCATCAGTATTCCATCAATCAAGCATCCCAAACCCCTCTCGAAATACTCCAAACCTCTATTGGCCAATCACAGTGATTCATTCCTTCAATAGAGGTCTATCACTAGCACTACTTAAGCCTGTGCACTCTTCCCAAATCAGTCGAATCCAATCAAACTCTATAGGTTTATTCTTGCCTAATGAGCATAACGAGCCGATTGGTCACAGCCATATTAGCAAGCCAAAGCAACGGGCTCCCAGCGGTCCCGATTTATGCTCATCCTTTGATTTAGGAACCACCGCAGCCATTGTTGGGTTTCCCTTCTCCCACGCCCATGTCCACCGTTGCCTGGCAGCAGCCAATGGGATGTGAAACACTCAGGAGAGCTCCTGTCAGAGTTTCCATGGCAACAGCATGATTCCAGAAGAAGTTCCCTCTTCTTTACGGCTCGGCTTCCCTCACGCTGATGGAAAAGTTGAAGAGGTGGCAGATTTTAAATTGCATACGTTCATCCAGACAGGGTAAACAACCTCGCAGAGTCATTAGAAATCATTATTTAATTAATTGTAACTTCTACTACTGATCCATCTGTAACAATGTACCTTTTTGTAGGGCTGCACAATTAAGCAAAATAAAAATGCAATCATGATAAGCTTTGTGTGATTATTAAAATGCAAAAACTGCAATTTAATTCCATATGCACTGTGTGAGTGAAGGGCACTGAGTTCATTTACACATGAACAGCTCATGAGCCTGTTTTTTCAGTGACTTCGGTTCACAGTAAATGTTGCTCCAAACTGCACCTGCTATGAGTTTGGGTCACTTATGCGAATTTGGGAACGCTACATGCAACAACCATCTTTCCAAACTTGTAATGAGAAGTGCTTATAAACCAGCTGTTGTCAAAAAAAGACAAGCTTTAAGTGCTCCCTGATGGTTTAACATTTGAAAATTAAAATATTAAGATATTAAATAATAAAAAATAATATATTGTGATTTTACAATTGTACTGTAAAATAAGTTAATTATCAATATTATTATTATACTATTATTTTCTCTAAATTCGTGTTTTTTATTTTACAGTGAAATATTATAAAAGTAATCAATATTATTCAGTAATAATAATAATTATTATTATTATTTCATAGTCATACTGACATACAATGACAACATTTTTGGCCAAATTGTGCAGCAATTGTAACATTTCATTTTTGTTCTTTTTTTTTTTTAAATAATGCTACTACTACCACAACTAATTTATTATTATTATTATTATTATAGTCATATTGATGTATAATCACAACATTTTTGGCCAAATTGTTCAGCCCGACAAAGATGCATATCAAGCCTGAAGCTTACAAAATAAAAACAGACAGACAGACAGACAGACAGACAGATGATAATGCAGTTAGATTTTTTCCAAAATTATGCAGCTCTACGTTTTTTTTCCTACTTCTTTTTTTTTTAAAGTAAGCCCCAAAACTTAATGTATGAATGTTCTACATTTTCAATGCATTGCCAAAAATACAGAGGATGACTTTGGTAGAACACCCATTCTGACAGTAAAAAAAACTGTCACCGTTACCCAGAATGACAAATTACCAAGATTTCCAAGCTGAGTGTGACCTTAATACATCTTTATCCTTTCTGACCCACCCTCCACTCTCAAATTCTATCACAATCTTCTTCCTACATCACTCTCGCAATCTTCTTCGAGTGCCTCTTTCTTCTTTTACCATCTTTCTTGCTCTCAGCTAAACACCACCATTTTCTCCCGGAGTTTTAAGGAAAAGAGGGAACCGGAGAAAGCGAGAAAATAAGAGAGCTATCAAGACGCTAATCTCCACACAATGTGGATAGACAGAGCTGCTTAACGGGATCAAATAGCAGCCAGGAGACACAGCCAGGTGATCATCCACCCCCTCGCTCAGAAACACACATATAAAGACACACAAGTGCCACAAAGATGAGAGAAGAGAAGGGTTTGGGCAACAGCAAGTCCTGGAGGAGACCACCAAAAGAAAACAAACACGTTAGCGTGGGAAAGCAGTAAGACACGACATGAGTGAGTCAAAACAAAGGATGCTACCCCCGCAGCCTCAGTGAAGATGGTGATGAGGAAGTGACGAAGATTGACTAACAAGCCAAACTTTAACCCTGAACTTATAATAAAAAACACAGTAAGTAAAATGTCGATGAAAGAGCTTCATTGATGTTATCTGTCTACGTTCCTGCAGTCCAACTATTTCTGTCAGGAGTTCTGGACTGTATTTCTAAAGCAGCAGCCAACTGAGACTGTCTCCGGGCCTAGCGCACACTGGCTCTGTGTTGGTGCTCAGAGACTGCCACTGTTATCCTGGCACTGCATGCAGTGCGGCCACAGGAAGTAATCAGCAATGCCTAGCACAGCTCAGAGCCACCGTGCAGCGAGGAGACTTAGATCCATGGAAAAGAGCTCAGCTAAACATCACTCCTGAATAAGAGCCATGAGAATGTAATAAAGCAACTGTGAGAAACAATGAAGGGAAATCCAGGCAGAATGAGAATAAAAATGAGCAGGAAGATCAACAGATGGAATATGAAAATGCATTTGAAAGTAAACAAGATATTCTGGATAAACATTAAAATGGACTTTATTTACTTAAATAAGCAATAATAATAATTTTGTCAATTGTATTATTTATGCAATTCTGTTTTTACTTTGAATAAAATAGACTTAAATGTTCCTGTTATATGTTTCATCAGTGTACATTCCAAAGAAAAAAATATTTCCATTTCTAATCTTCCATTAAAATGTAATAACATTCTCCAGATCTTTTTCTGCTGATGTAACCAAGGCCATGTGTACAGGGAAGCAAAATGATAAATCTGAACAAAATAGCTCACCATATTTATGTTTGAAATGTCAGTTACTCTACATTAACTTCTTGTTTGTAGAATTGCTGCATAAAAGCAATATCACAATGTTGTAGCATAACAGCATTTTTGCTTATCTTATACTGATTTAATATCACAACCCAATTTTCATGATTCTGGTGGTTGAAATCAAGAAAGAGATGCTGGCATAAAAATTCAAGGGGTTTCAGGGTTTTCCCTGAAGCAGGACATGCTGCATCTAAAACTATTTTAATCAAATATTTTCCAATTCATGAATATTTATAATACACACTGTTTTATGGCCTCATATTAATTAAGAGATTAAATTGAATATTTGTACTATTAAAAATTGATTTGTCACACTGCAGAACCACTTAAAGCAATAAAAAGTGAATTATGACAAAAAATGTTCGGACACTCTCTAGTAGTCAGCAAGACCACAAACTAATAACATAATAATGTATTATACATAATGATTTATACAGTATATGATCATTTTAGGATACAGCTATAGTGTCAAACAAAACCACAGAACCAATGTGAAACTAGCTGGTTTAATTTTAAATGGTAATTATTTAATTGCAATTTAAATTTTAAATCAACTTTTAACTTAGATTTTAAAAGTAATGTTATTAAACCCAAAAATTGTTGATGTTTAAAAAAATTTTGTCAAATACCTATAAACAGAAGATTTTCACAATACCTTTGCAGAGTGAAAAGGAGAAGAATGAATAAAAACAAGAGAATAACCATGTGTATTTACTGTGACTGACACAAACTCACCTCTCCGACCTTCTCTCTTCATTCTAGCTGGGTCCTCGTAGTCAGGAACCCAGT
>JAUZSZ010000146.1:17031734-17041739 GCA_034780575.1 Labeobarbus marequensis
AATGTAATCCATTACATTACACATTTTAAGTAATCAGACTACTTTTTGATTACTTTTAGATTACTGTTGACTTAACTTATTTATCACACTGATTTAAATAGGATAATTTTGTACTATATTGATATGAAAATACAACGAGTAAGAAATTATATTCTATTTGTTGTAACTAACAACATTACATTACGTCAAGGTTTCCCAAAGTGGGGTTCGGAAAGAAACTGCAAGGTGTGCGTGAGCTTAACGAAAAGCTAATATTTAATTAAATCATAAATTAAAAAAAAAAAAAAAAACATCAAATCAAAATAAATTACTTAATAAAAAAATTAATATTTTATTCATTTACCTGCATGTCACGTGACAATTAACCAACAAAGAACACTGAACATGCAAATGTGATACTTAATTATTAAAATATTTACTTTTAAAATTCAGGGGTACAATCTCAGAATTGTTTTCAAGTAAATATATTAGGTGAAAGAGGTTCAAAGAGGTTTGTGACAAAAAAAGTTTAAGAAACCCTGCATTACACATAAATAAGAAATAATGTGAATTTCTGGATTTTAATGTGTTTGAAAGACAAACATCTTCCAAGGACATAGTAATACATGGTTAAATCATAGGCTATATATTTATACCATATACATTTTGCCTCTAAATTTTGCAATATTATAAACTTATATATTTGTCATTTTTAGAATTAAAAATTAAAATAAAAAATTATCTATATTTTTTATTTTCTAATCTGATTCTGTTTCTTAGAACTCTATTGATTTTTTAAAATTCTCTACTGAGAAAGTGAATAAGAAAAAACCTTCTAGAGGCAAATCCACTTTTTGAGAACTTTGCACTCTGCAGCATGTTAAATCTTAACTCCATAACAGCCAGTACCTGCTTGCTGAATGTGTGGACTACATGCATCCAGTAATCTTCAGTGGGGTCATAGCAGTAGATGGATTTGGTCAGGCCTCCAGAAACATAGATTAGATTGTTTAGCGATACCGCTGTGATGCAGCGCTTAGCAATGGGGATGTTGGCCCTTAGCAACCAGGAGTCAGACTCTGGGTCATAGCACTGAACCTGGGGGAAAACACAAAGCTGACGTTAAAAACAAAAAAGAAAAAAAAAATGAAATAAAAAAAAAAAAAACACTTGGACTACGTAATGCCCCCTCAGGCTGCAAAACAGGTCCCGGAGTCACAGACATCTATCAATCTCCCTGCCATTTTAGAAACAAGGGTGTTGATAACAACTTCACAGTCTTTTTGTGGTCTAAAAAAATATGAAACTACCTTGAGGAAATGCAAACTCAGAAAAAAACAGAAATCAGCGATAATGTGTCCCGATAAAAAGGAAACATAATCACACACAGACACAATATCTCCTGAGAAAAGGCTGAGTGCATTTTCATCTCCCTCTCTGTGTGGAATATGTGATATGGGAGGGGATGGTATTACAGGGGCTTCACACATTTTGGAAATAGCAGACATTTGTGCAAAAGAACACTCTGGGCACAAATGATCCAGGAGAGTAATAGGACAGAAACGTGACTACAATAACGGTAATAGTCAGATTACACACACAACACATGCTTTAACCAATCAGCGTTAAGACAGGTGGCATTATTACCATAAGAACTTCTTATAAGGAAGCAGGAAATGCTCAAACAGTATCGAATTCCCCGAGGGCCTTTTCATCAATTTCCTAACCATCACAACAAATATTTTAACAATACAATTTCAAACTGTACTCAGTGGAATTATGGGTCCAAAGAAGTTTTGTTTGGGAATTAAAAGTCAACTAGTTCAGAACCACGACACTGAATCACAGCAAAATACATTAAGGGAATCCATTGAAATATCTGCGACTGAGTGTTTCTCTCCAAAGAGACACCTGGAGAATGTATCAGAGCAGGCTGACAGATCCAGGTCAGATGGTCGTAACTGTTAATCTCCATTAGGGGGCAGTGGACAGCACATTCAACATCTCTCCAATCTACTGTTCAGTTAAGGCAGGATACTCAAATCTGGCTCGCAAGATCCACTTTCCTGCAGATTTTAGCTCTAACCCTAATCAAACACACCTGAGCATGCTAATCAGTGTCTTCAGGATCATTAGAAAATCACAGCACAGGTAGGTGAGTTTGATCAGGGTTGGAGCTAAACCCTGCAGGAAAGTGGATCACGTGGGCCAGATTTGAGTGTCACTGAGTTAAGGCAAAGTTAGGCCATGATGAAGGGAAAAACTTTGTTGCTGCTATCATGTAACAAAGGGGAGAATCTAACAGCTGGCACACTCAGGGTTTAAGCAATTGATGCCTTTTTGGTCACACACAATGTCGTAGTTACCATAGAAGGGACTTTGTATACTTAAACTTCCTGTCATTCGTCAACTGCATGCATTTAAACATAGAATGACCTCTGTTTCAACTCAATTATACTGTACATTGATAAGTTTTTAAGCTCGAGTATAAAACTGTTGCTACTGTTTAAGGAATAGTTCACCCAAAATTGAAAATGTTGTCATCATTTCGTCACCCTCATGTTATTCCAAACCTATATAAGTTTCTTTATGTTGAACACAAAAGAAGATATTTCAATAACCAAACAGTTGCTGGTTCCCATTGACTTCCATATTAGTCCAAGAAATACTATGGAAGTCAATGGGGAGAATCGACGATTTGATTACCAGCATTCTTCGAAATATTTTCTTTTATGTTCAACATAAGAATGAAACTCAGGTTTGAATGACATGAGGGTGAGTAAATGATGACAAAAATGTTTGCATGAACAATCCCTTTAACTAAACCTAAAACTATCAAAAACCATTTTTTGTTAATTAAAATAAAGTTGAAATAGAATTTTAAAAATGCTAGATTAAAAACAAGCTGAAATGAAATTTAGAAATATTGCCTTGGTAATTAACTGAAAATAAAACTTGAGGTACTAAAATAACAAAAAATAAGACTGAAAAAAAAGCCTGAAATAACAATAAGTATAAATATTTAAAATACAAAAAAAAATTATAATAAAAGTACCTATAAATAAAATTACTTAAATTTAAACTAAAATTAAAATTTAACAATAAAATCTAAGTCAATGTATTAATAAATACGGTAATAGTAGTACATAAATTAGTTAATCCTCACATTGTTCCAAACCTGTATGACTTTCTTCCTTCTTCAGAAGATATTTTGAAGAATGTCTAAACTTTTTTTGCCCATGCGATGAATAGTAATGGGTTCCAAAACAGCAATGGTCTCCCCTTTTTTTTTGGTCTATTCAGTGACATTTTTCCAAACATCTTTTCTGTTAAGCATACAAAGTAGTAGTAGTAGTAGTAGTAGTAGTACTTCTACTAAGTAACACAGGTGACAATGAGAACATTTTAAGTTGTGGGTGAACTGTCTCTTTAACTATCTTAAGTGATAGCTAACAGACTTTAATAGGACATAAGGATTTACTATGGTAACAGCATAGCAATACAAATAAAGACAGCATCACCCATATCGCAGTTTAAACTATATAATCAGAGCTCTTTCATTTACTGCAGCTGGGTTTATAGTCCACTGCACTATTTAGAGAAATCCCAAGAAGACTACACTGGAAAACAAAGCATGTCACACCCTCCAGTAGCATGACCCAAAAATAAATCTAATGTTTACATGCAGTAAATGCACAGTGACATGCAGAGATATGTAACAGGGCGGTTTTCAAAGATGCCCTACTCCTCAACACCATGTGTCATACTCTTCAACAAACCTTATCTGAACATGTGTTGTCGTCAGGTCCCCCTCCAATCACAAACAGCTTGTTGACACAGCTGGCGACGGCTGGTGAGCTGACAGCCTCCTTCATGGGTGCCACCTCTGTCCAGCGGTTTGAGAAAGAGTCGTAGCATTCGACACTGCTTAGTCGTGATTGACCGTCGTATCCACCAACAGCATACACCTGTAGATGCACACAATTTAAGTTATGGAGCCCGTACACAACACATTTCAAATGCCATATTAATGCTGCTTAGGTATGTTCAAATTTTTTTGTCTGTTTTGAATTTTATACGTGACGTTTCTGTGGATGACACAATCTGGAGGGGAAATGAAGCATGTAGATCTAGCCAAACAAGAGCTACTGTTTACTCTTTCATATCGCAGTTCTGAAATTGATGGAATGACAAAGGGATTGTTACAGACACACGCACATGCATGAACCCCGAGGCTAGCACTGCATTAGCTACAAAACAAATCTATGATTACACCTGCTTTTTATTACGTAAGTGGACTAAACAAACCCAAGCCAGACAGGCTTGACGACAAATGGCAATTCACAGGAAATTCTACATCCAACTGAATTTGCATTATAAATAGTCATGAGGTGAACACATCACTTCTGATTGTGTCAGCAGTTAGACTCTTCTGGTTTACTCTTGAGTAATCAGAGGCAAGTACTTTGAATAACTTTGTGGCAAGTCTAAGATTGAGATTTTTTTTTTAAATCACACACGTGAAAAGTTCTTGGTGTATAATTTCCTTGTCTATTCCCAACAAAATACTGTGCATCTGAATACACCTACTTTCCTACTAAATGGTATGTGTACAGCAGTATGTGGAATAGGTAGTATGTATGAATTCATTGTGTTCATAAAACAGTGTAAAGAGAGGAGCTGAGAATACCAGTAAAGCTAGTAGGTCACATGACAAAGCCAACATGGGCAATGTAGCATATATGCCCATTAAGCGAAAAACAAATATTGTTGTTCATTATTTTCAAAAAACATAATAAAAGTGTTCAAACTTTCTCTTAAGGTAAAATATTTTTTTTTTTAGCTAATATATTGAATGTGATGTTTTTATGGGGTTATACCATTTGACATTTAAAAAACTGAACTAATCTTGGGGTTATAACATTATATGGGGTTATACCATCTGACATTTAAAAAACCTGAACTGTTGTTTTTTGTTTGTTTTTTGGATAAATAAGTATAATTCTAGTATAGTTCTAGTATAATGTAATTCTAATAATATTTTATATTAATACTGCTTCAGTATAAATATTTTAAAGAAATAAAAAAAATTATTATGTAATAAAAAATATTTAAATGTATTTTATTACAGCAAGTAAACCTGGTAACAGTTTAGTATTGGACCAATTCTCACTATTAACTAGTTGCTTATTATCATGCCAATTATTATCTATTATCGAATAAGTCGGCAGGATGCCAGAGCTATATGCAGAGCAAAATAGGGGTAACGGGGTGAAAGTCAATGTGAGCAAATTAGGTTTTGCATAAATTACTTAAGACAGCTGAAAACTACAGTTGAAGACATTTGTGTGACCTGGGTTATTAACCAGTCAATGTAAGACTCATTGGCAGCATCCAATACATGTAACCAAAACATGCAAAAACATGACCTTTCTGAGTGCAATGTGTTGACAGCTCTGTGTTGTAACGCATCACTCAATCACTCTTGTTTTTCTAAGTCCCCAAAGAGATTTCAAGAAATTTCTCGCTAACTCTCAAATGAAAACACGTGGATCACAAAAGCCTTGTATAGTTAGTCTCCTCCCTCTCCTGCCTCATGTCTCCATAAAGAAGAAGCTAAACATGTTTCCCTTAATGAAACAGCCAATAAAACCGGTTGGACCAGTGGCGGTGCACGAACATGTTCGAACACAGAGGGGCCACACGCCACTTACGCAAAAACAAAGCCATGTGTTTTCTGGTGAACTCTTTGTTCAGACTCAGATATTATTGAGACAGTCCTTTCACCCCTGGGACTGATAAGATGGTATATCAACAAAATAGCTAGAAAAACCATGCTTCATCAGTTAAGTGGAATTCAGTTTCCCCTTGAATGTGTGCATAAGTGAAAAGGCTAATATATGCTGACAGTCATTTTCATTTAAATGTTAATTAAAATGTTGTATCCCACATACACAATAATCATATACATGGCTCACATCACATTACTGCAGCATAACCCTGTGGTAACATTTTTTTCCAAGTCTTGGTGTTGTGACTTCAGTTGATTATATTTCATCCGTCAGTAATGAATCGTTCGTAACCGATAAATCCAACTGCAGTCAAACAATCCATATGTCTGAAAGGCTGCTGCTCAAAAACAAACCCAAATGATCTTTTGGGGTCAAATGAGTTTGAGTCCAAAACTATTATCTGCCTGAACAGAAACACAAAGAGTTGGAGAGACTATAGCAGACACCCAGAGACAGGAAGCTGGGGAAAAAATATCTGAAGCCTTAATACAAAGCATCAAACAAACAAACCAAGAGAAAGAGGTGTTCATGCAGACAGCTGGCTATAACTTACAGCTCATGTTAATTAGTTATTTCACAAGTAGCTTTTGTTGGCTTGGCTCATTCCATTCGCAAGACACTCTTAATTTATTGAACCTTTGAGCTGGTTCCTCACTGAGTACATAAAATGCAGCAGATCTTTCGCAAACAGAACAGAACAAAGCTGTTTTAACCCCTGCCAAAGTAAATCAGATCTCTGGAGCTAATAATGATTGTTAAAAAAAATGTTGAAAACAGCCTGTTATGAGTGATGCAATATCAACTTGAGTATACAGATCCAAACGCTTTTGGCAGAGTTTCCTTTATGGTATGGGCCGTTCACATGTCTGATCACTTCAACGTCAGTTACTGATTATTAAAAACTGCACTGTAAGCAAACCAGCTTCAGGGGGAGGTTAAAATGATGTCATTGTTGAATAAAAACAAGGAACAAGTTCCAAGTGGGAAAAGAGGGACAAATGGAGGCTTTGAGAGTGATAGACAAATTGAGGACAAGACAAAGAGCAGTAAATGACAAACAGGCAATCAATTATAAGGGTGGGAAGGATGTTTGAAAGCCAAATATGTGTTAAGATACCCCAACAACACCCTTTTCTATATGTAGGAAATATAAATCATGGTTAGAGTTATGTAAACCATAGCCATCATCAAAACAAGAAATCATCTTCTTCAATGTGGCATGACTGAGCCAACAAAAACACCCTTACAAGTTGGAACGTATTGATTTCAGTCAACTGGAATTAAACGTAGTCTGTGTAGTCTACCTTCTGTAGTTTCGTTCATAGTTGAGAACATGTTAAACAAACTGTTCATGTTAGCAGGAGCCAAATTTGGCTAGCATCTATAAAGTGGCATATGAATTTATCCAGAAATACTCTCGTTTCATTGGATGTGTTGCCTTTGACGTCAAAAACAAAAGATATGGGATTTTTTTATTATTTAAAAAAAAAGATTATCATTTTATTTTTTAAAATCATTTTTATTATTTGTGTTAAGCATCATTTCGGCTACCTTTCAAAACAGATCTTGGAGTGACTAAACTCACCTTTCCCAACAAAACTGCCATTTTGTGTCTCCAACGGCCCTTGTTCAAGGAGGCAACCCTGATCCAGATGTTGAGCTGAGAGTTGTACATCCAGACATCCCTGCTGTTGATTCTACCACCTGAAATTGCACCACCGAACCATCACAACCAATTTTTGTGTGTCATTATGCACTTATTATAATACTTATGAAATAATGTTAATAGGTAAATGACCAATGACACACTTAGTGAATGTTCCTTGTTATCTCACATAAACACAAGAATGATATATGAGTAATACAACTATAATTGCAGACATCTTGCCCCAGTTCTGAGATGATTCCCGGTGAAGCAGCATAATTAGAGACCAGCTTAACGAGAAATATGCTGTTAAGAACTTATTTAAAAAATGATGCAACACAATGAATAACCACATTCATTATTTACATATACACTACTATTGACAACAATGACTGATTTTTATGATTGATTTTATACTTTGAATTTGTTTCTCTGAAACATCTTAATTTCCTTTGCTAATACTTCAATGCTTAAAATATGTTTTGTACAAAAATATAAATAAATCATATATACATTTCTTTACCAACAAACACTAATTCAGTTTTACATAATTGTATTTAATTTTTTTTTTATTTATTTATTTTTTTACAACAGATAGTAAAGCAAAATCAGTGTCTGTCATTCTATTGTTTAGAAAGCATCCCAGGATGCACCTCACAAATTTGTTTGAAAAACTGATCAGAGCTACAATCTAAGATACTTTGAAAAACTAAAATTATAAGATTTGTTTAACATTAATTTAGTCAACACATAATTCCCATACTTCCATTTTTCCATTATTTCATAGTTTGAGTGTCTTAACTACAGCTACACAATGTAAAAATTGTAGTAATAAAGAATGACTAGGTAAATGGTAAATCTGAGCAAACATTTGACTGGTATTGCATCGGTTAACACGTGTACATCTGTGCGATTATGCTAACAAAGGCTAATCGTCTACAAAACTATTCCAGTTCTTCAGGAAGCACAGGCAGTGTGGAAAGAACACACTGGACTCAGCAAAGCTGCTCAACCTGAAATTCATCTTTCTATTGTGTCAGTTTCCATCTTGAGTTTGATGCATAGATTACAGACAGACAGACAGACAGACAGACAGACAGACAGACAGACACATATACAGGCTTCCTGCCTTGGAAAAGCCTGCCTGGCCCTGGCTAACTAGAGAAGAAACTAAAGAGAGAAACTAGAGAGACAGAGAGAGAGAGAAGTGTTACCTAGAATAACTAGAAGAACTATTTTCATGGAAACACGTGAGTGCTTGGCACATGCAGAATGCAAACCAATCGCTCAGGATTCCAGCCCCCTCACTCACCCTTGCGTGCTCGCTCTCTCTCTTTCTCTAAAACAGTCTCTTCTCATGAGAGAGCTGGTAGTCCTGGTCTCTTTTAATCATGTCTCACAGTCTTTTTGCTGAACCTGCTTGCTGTTCAAAACGAGCTGCTCTGCAAAGCGTGGTGCCCTGCTGTGTCTAACAAATCCCTGCAGACTTAACCAGCCAAGAGGTAAACATCAAACTAGGTCATCTACAATTAATGACAGAGGATTCAAATGATTGGCAGATGAAGGGCATACAAAAGCAAGCCTTAGTTATCAAATAAACACAATACACACTCAGTCCTTCATTTTACAATAAGTAATATTCATATTAAATACTTAATATTTCTGTTACTGTAGCTTTAATGTCATCTATATCTTAATGTACCTTTAAAAACTGACAAAAGTAGCAGACATACACATTCAAAATTTATAGTCTATGTTAGACCAAAAATATTAATAGCTCATATTGCATGGACAAGATTTTCAACATTTTTTCCAATCAAATGCTGCCTAGAATGAGAATGTGGCTCCACTTAATACTAGCATTAGCAAGTAGCAAATCATCTTCCTGGCTCAGACGTAAACAAAAGGCTTCTGGGGTTTCCAAAAGGGAAAAAGGGCTTTGATATTTCCTGCCTAAACTTCATGTCTCGGTAGGAAATGCATCAACTCGAGGAAGAATACTAAGCCATGTATTTCCACCACTGCCTGCAAAACAATTTAGCATTCATGAAACATTATTACAAATATCCATGTTTACCTGAGACCAGAATGTCGTTCCTGAGGGCACACACAGCATATTCTGACTTGGTGAACTCTGGGAGTTTGGCTAAGGATTTCCATTCCCCAGTTACAGGATCATAGCATTCGGTATACGGCAGGTTGAAACCCCCCATCCTCTCACACCCTCCGACTACCACAATGACTTCTGAGAATCCAGTAGACCTACAGGGACACGACAGGATGACAAACTTGGACACATGGACAAATGTAAATCATTAATAGTCATGAAACATGGAAAGGGACACTCAGTCATACATCTAGCTCTGCACAACTCATTGTTTACATTTTGTTTTCTTGTCATTTTTGGCCTATTTGTTCTCTGCAGTGACGCTGAAATCAGAAGAGTTCAGAACCCCTTCTAAGAATAGCAGTAAACAACACTGTCTACTAGAGCCCAGAGCACAATGTGCATTCTGTGTGCAAAAAAACAATCCACAGGCAAACACAATTCATCCAGAACTAACTCCCCTCAGTCTTTTTTTTCTTCCC
>JAUZSZ010000146.1:17071308-17083870 GCA_034780575.1 Labeobarbus marequensis
GATTAACATGAATGACAAACAGCAGGAATATTAGACTGCTATCACTTTAAGAGCTGCCCGGATCCAACATACACGTTTTCGTTCTCAGCTGTTTGCATTCACTTAAGACCTAAATTACTGTGTTTACAAGGATACTTGCAAAGACCGGCATTTTGACACATACAAGTGTGTGTAACCATTCAATGCCCATAAAGCAGCAAAAGTAACTCAAGTTCAGTTCAATACTTCCGCGCTTTATGAGCATACAGTATGTGTGCGCGTCTCTTTGACAGTGCTCTCAGCACACGTATACCGCGAAATTAGTTCTAATCTTAGTTACTGATTGCATTTCAACGGCTTAAAATCACTTGTTTTTAAACCACAATACTTAAAAATGCATGCAAATGTTACGTTTTTGTGACCACGGAGCACAGCAACATCACATGAGCGTGTAACCGCAATAGAGACGATAGTCCAAAATCTGTACCGGTTAATCTTGTCTACCGGTATATCGCCCATCACTAAACATTTGCTTACTTATAATGCAGCCGAACAGAGACTATCACCTGCACTTGCACATTCCCCTTGACTGCCAGTCAGAGTCTCAACTTGCACCCCACGCACACATATGCAGCAGAGAAAATGTCTGAGAGAACTGAGGCTGATGCGAGGTAACTTTAGATATCCCAAAAGCACTCAGCTGCTCCTTTTAATATTTAGTACATTTATATCGATTCTTAAATCTCAAGTCTTTTACACTATTCTGTTCTTAGTTGGTGTGTGAACAGAGCTTCTCTAAATGTATTTGTAGACACTTCTCCCATCCAATAATTGCCATAAGCTTATATTAATGTACCAAATGAGAGGGTTCCCTGTAAAGTTTATAGCATTAGCTAGTTGCTTTTCCTCTACTGAGTTTTTTTTTCCCCTTAAGACTATTGACATGCACATGAAATATTTAATAAGTAATTAATGTCAAATCATATTGTGTGATACCATATATTGGGAAACCATGAAATTGTGAAATAGTTATCATGGTTTTTTTGGCAAAATACAAAATAAATGCATATAACAAATAAAAACCTTGAAAAATATTGCTGTGATTTAAAAAAAAAAAAAAAAAAAATTAATTAAATCAGTTCAGAAGCCTAATTTTCCTGTCTTGAATCTTAATTATAATAAAATTAACAGACTTTTTTACCCACATTTTATTAGTATAATATCATTAATAAGATGGTCTTAAAGATTTTTTCTTTTATCATTATAATATTGTATCAATATTGTATATTAATTGTGTTTGTGTATTTCCTATTGTACAACTTATTTGCTGTAATTTAACACAAGAAGTTAATCTTGAAAAATGCATTTTCAAAATGAATATCCATTTTCATATTGCACATTAGAGTCTTGTGATGCCTAAATTCAGTTGTAGCATTTCAATCTGTTTTTTTAATCTATTGAGCTTTAATGATACATGTAGACAAATAGCATTGAATTTGCATTCAGCACATGGGTTCCCATGGTAATGTTGACAGACAGCTCTAATATGTCTCTGGTCAGGTGTGGTTGAGATTCAACTATACCCAACTTGCCCACATCACATCAGCTGATTAATGTTTATTCATCTCAGTGTTACTTCCTATGTTGCTCTGTTCTAGTGACGACAGATCTGACTTCAACTCAAACGGAAGGACATTGATGTCTTTTAACCAGACCACAGCGCAGTGTAGCTAGTGAAATGGCTCAGGACTAAGCCTGCGATCACAGCACAGCTCTACATGTAGTATGCGTGTATTGGAATCTGCTATATTTCGCAGTGGTTGTTTATGCCTGGGCCATTTTTGCAGTGGTTATATGCAGTTATATTTGGCCTGCAGTTCAATTGGAGGTGTGTAATAGACATGAGAATTTTTTGGCTGCGAATGAAATCAGCTATGTTCCTTTTTTTTGTTTGTTTGTTTTTTTTTTTACTCATCTTGCAGTAATTATGAGCCGTTTGCACCTAATGCTCATCTAGTCAGACTTAAGCATGAGCTCTTTGCTGTATAAAAATACTTTCGCCAATGTAATTAATTTAATTCATGTCCGTTCCATTTAATGCAATCTAATACCGTAAATTTGATTAACCTTTTCGAAGGAGAGGCAGTCGGTCTGAGTCAGTATGCGAGAATGACCAATTAAAATCATCTGTAAGTCACAAGCTCCCCATAGACGAGAACAATGAGGGATTTTAGTTCAGCTCAGTCACATCATTAGCCAAAAAGGTTGTTCGTACAACGCTGGAACATTATTGATATTGTTCTGAATCAATGAAACCTAACAATAATGCTTGCATGTCTCAACTTATGCAGTGGATTATGGGTATAAGGCTTATATGACGGGGTAATGGATAGGGCCTACATAAATTTAGTCAGTATTGAAAATCGAGTGTGTTGATGTTTAATGCATGAGCTCAGAGAGTTATGCTGCCATGAAAGCACATCACATGGTTTCACTGTGGTCCTCTAACGCAGACAAACACTTGACTCACATCAGTGCAAATCAGTCCAGGCACACAGGCTAAAGGAGCTATTTAAGAAGAGGAGTATTTATAGCTGCTCAGGGAGATGACCAGCACACAATGACGCTGGTTTAAACAATACCTCTTATCTTTAATGCGTACACGTGGTGCATAGGTCATTTTGAACATGAAATGAGGAATCACATCACATCAGAATAAGGTGGTTGACCTGTTAAACACCCACAGTCCTTATTTAGATCAAATGTTGTTGTAGGAGTTCAATTTTTATTTTATTTATTTTTTATTATTTTCTAGAGGAAAAGAGAGTGAGTGAAAAAAATGAGTGGTGTTTGCATTGCATGCAGTGCTTCTAGTTAATGGACACTATTTTGAATTTATTTTCTTGTATATTTTTACCTTTATGGGGACTTTTTGATAAAATATTTTATTTTAATTAATTAAATATAAGAGTAGTTAAATATATTTAATATATTGTATTATATTTTAAATAATATATTTTATTTATAAAAATATTGTTACATCAGTTAGTTACATCAGTTAATTACACAAATAAAACATATGTATAAACATGATTTCTGAGAATTGTTAAAAATGAACTCTCATAAATATATTTTTTAATAAATAATCTGTTATCCTTATAAATATATTCCTTATTCAATATAATCAATTCACTAACACAAATTCTGAGTAATTATTTTGAGAATATAGTTCCCATTACAGATAAAATTCAATTAACAAAATATAGCAATTTATATTTTATTTAAAAAAATATTCTGTTGCATCAATTACTTTAATATAATTAATTACACAAATAACACAACTTTTATATATTTATTTTATAAATTTGTCATTTGTTTTTTTTAATAATCTGTTATTCTTGATGTCAAATAGTAATATAATATAATTATGAATTGATTATAATATGATATAATCAATTCATTGACACAAATTCTGAGTTATTATTTTGAGAATATAGGCTAGTTGCTCTTTTGAAAATATAGTACCTAAAATTCAATTAACAGAAAGCAGTCCCCATATTTTACATTTCTTACTCTGGATGTATCATAATAGGAGTATCAGTAATATGATAACTGGATCCTGGCTAATACTGTTCCAGTCTCTCTTGTGACCAATAAAAAAGCAGAAGAAAGACAAGAATCAACAGGAAACAGCTTTGTTGTTTTATGTTTTTGTGTGTTTTTGTTGTGTTGTGTGTGTGAATGCATTTGTGTGGGTCAGTTGAAGAAAGGTCATGCTGAAAAGTCAGACATAGGCTGACATTTGTGGGTGTGGCAGAGGTTCAAGACAAACTCAAGTATTCTCAGTGCAGGGGTGTAAGTGTGGTGGGAGGATTTTTTGGAAGATGTTTCACCATAAACATGGCAGCTGTGTTTTATGTTTTCTTTAGAAACTCAAACAGCTGGAAGATGACAAAGAGATTGAGAGCAAGAAGATACTGCTAAAAAGAAATGCACAGATGGACCAACTTTCCATGCCTTTTCAGATTCAGAATGTTATCAAGGCCTAGCATATTGTCCTTTAAAGAAAATAAGATCCAACATTGTGTTCCAAGCCTGTGGAAAGGTCAAGGATGGATAGTTGTGATTTAGGCCATGTTGTGATTCGATGTATAGGATCAATGCCTGCAAAACTGCACAGAACGCAACTGATTTCCTGTAAAAATGGAACACCCATCATTTATAAATTGTACGCATTCCCAATCCTTTTATTTTTGTTTTATTATTATTTTATATATTAAATTGATATTAAATTTTTATATTTTATATGAATATATTTTTTACATATTAAATTTTATATTAAATTGTATTATATATAAAAGTAATACTGTATATAAATTCCTTTATGAATTTAAATTTAAATTTTAAAATTGATACATATTAGCCAATACGTAAAATTATACTCCATCCCCCCCCCCCCCAAATTAAAAAAATAAAAAAAATACTAAAATTGAAAACCATTAGTCTTGTTAGATTAGGCATCATAACTTTATAATGTAAAGTATGAAACACAGAAAATTATTATTTTGAAATATTGGCTAGTAGGATAAATATCTAGTACTGACCAATACAGTACATAAAAAAATCATATTATGAAAACATCAAATCTTACTAAATCAAATCATGTGAAAAAAAAATCATCAATCATATTGTCTGTTAACCAATACTGTCGCGGTATATTGTCCATTCCTGTTTATTTTATGTTCTTGATTCATTTAAGCTTTTTAAAAATTGAATTCCACACTTTTCCCAACAAAGCAATGCAGGAGGAAAGGAGAGAAAAGTCTGCAGAGAGTCTGTCTGGGTCTGATCAGAGTTGATAAATCTCCATAAAACAATACAGACTGTAGCATTTCTGTATTTATATGTGTGTGGGTTTGTGCCTGTAGATTTTTTTTATATCTGCGCATATGCGTAGGCGCGCTCCACCAGATGTTTGGAAGTATTCGTTACCTTTGTGTTTGTTATGGCTGCGGGCTGACCGATTTCTGTTATACGACCTCATGCTTTCCTCCCTGCACAGCTCAGCAGTTTCCAGAATATTCTGCAGGGTTATCTGAGGGATCATATAGACCATGTATTAATATATTCTTGAGTAACTAATGGGAGGCTTTCGATACCCTTGTGCATGGGGCGATAATCCGGGTGGGTTGGTATCCGATACGAAACCTGTAGTCAAAGCTGCCATATAGATCAAACATATGTAAGTCACAAAGGATGTTTGCAGTGTCCTGCTGTGTGTGTGTGCAGTGTGCATTGCAGTGGAGCAAGGCGTGGGTGTGATCTTGTCTTGTGTGGCATGGCTTGATGACTCATAAACGCATCATTGTGATCTTGTATCATCCCCATCCTCACTGTAACCCCTCCTCATCGTCATGACCTCATGCAAGCACACAATTCAATTTAAATCCAAATCTGAGAGGATGACATTCTCATCTTGCACTTTCCTAACAGAAATAGCACGTGTAGTTCACTAGAGTTCAAAAAGCTTCTTTTTAATATTATAAGCTGTAACGGCAAAATATCTTGTCACTTTAATTTCTCGGATCCTTGTTTTGTTGCTTTCGCTCCTGCCTTGATCTCACCTAGAGTAATCCTCGTATCTGTTGGCGAAAACATGATGCCTGCTTATGCTCCAGGGGCCTATTAGCTCTTATCTCTATGGAAGGACTTATATCTTTCTCTTGCTATCGCAGTAAATGTTTTATTGCTGTAAATATGATTATATGATAAAAGATGTTGTCAGAGCAAACATGATAAAGTAGTTTTTGTGGTAACCATCACTATTTCTATTGTTTATTTGGGGATTTGCATAAACCTTAAAGGGTGCATTGTGTCATTTCTACACCATAGTGGCGACACATGAAATTGCAATAAAAATAAATCATTGTGATTAAAAGTGCTTGCACTTAAGATTTTATCCAACAGGACAATAAAACGGGTGAAAAACTTATTTTGAAGGAAAGTCCCAAGCCATATCTAGAGGCCAAAATATCATAGAGATTTGGGAATGGGCTCTTTTGACTTGAAATAGTAAGCAACCACTCAGAATGTCATAGAACCCACCCAGGACATCATAGAATCACCCTAGAAACCACACAAAACAACTTAGGCCTCATTTACACTAGTGCGTTTTTGTTTTAAAACAGCGTTTTAGAATGAAAACGATCAACGTTTACACTGGCATTTCCGCTGCGTTTCAGAAACGATCTCCGTTTACACTACACAACCGAAAACGCATGTCACATGACCATTTATGCTGGTACAACCATAGATATGTATATATAGATAGATAGATTCCCTATTATTTAGATCGCGGACGCGTCTGTGTGCTTGGAGTGGTCGAATGGGGAATCTACCCATACGTTTCTATGGGTACAATAACGAGCATGCTGTTATTGTTTACACGGTTGTCAAAGATACGCAGAGCGAATGTGGGCAGCCACGCCATCGTTTTCAAAAGTCTCTGTTTTGATCCGTTTACACAGAAACACAACCCCGGAGTTTTCAAACTAAAACGGGGTCTGCAGCGTTTTCAAAAGTCTCCGTTTTCGACCTTGAAAATGCCGGAGTAGTGTAAATGATAGGCGCCGCGTATCCGTAGCAAAAGTTATGCGTTTTAAAACAAAAACGCACTAGTGTAAACGGGGCCTTAGAATCACCTAGCAACACCTTAGAATCCATTCCGGAACACTCTAGAATCAACTAGCAATGCCTATAAACCATCTAGAACACATTAAAGTCACCTAGAAACCACCCATAACACCATATAATTATCTAGCCATCTCCTAGAATCACCTAGCAACACCCTAGAAAACAACTGGAACACCCTAGAATCACCTAGCAACACACTGAAATATTCCAAAAATGAAAACACTCTGGCAACCACCCATAACACCCTAGAATTATCTAGCCATGTCCTAGAATCACCTAGCAACACCCTAGAAACCATCCAGAAAACCCTAGAATCACCCATAACACCCTAGAATTATCTAATCATGTCCTTGAATCACCTAACAACACCCTGGAAGCCAACTAGAACATGGTAGAATCATATAGCAACATGATAGAAACCATCGGGAATACTTTAGAATGACCAAACAACCAAGAACCCTTGAAACAGCATCAAAACATTTTAAACATCTTTGTAACATTTTTGTGTTGTTACCAAAAGAGGGTCTCTGCGGGTTGAATTACAAAATCCACATTAAAAATGTGTTTGAATTTCCTATAAGGTCAAGTGTAATTATTACAAATATATCTTGTTTTTTTAAGAGATATAAATGGATATAGTGTAGATGGAGCTGTCATTTTCATTCAACGGTGAAAGTTGCATGTCTGTGTGAGTCTCGTACAATAATCCTGTAGATCCTGTTTCCCGTATGTAACCATGACCTCTAAATCTCTCTGTTTGTTTTCCTGTCTCTCAGTGGAAGCCATTGTGGAGTTTGATTACCAGGCCCAGCACGATGACGAGTTGACCATCGCTGTTGGTGACATCATCAGTAACATCAGGAAGGATGAGGGCGGCTGGTGGGAGGGAGAGCTGGATGGTCGGAGGGGGTTCTTCCCCGACAATTTTGTCAGAGTAAGTGCTGAACTCAGCATTTCCCTTTTGACCTTTCCCTGCAGGACGTAGTGGACAGATTCACAGCCTAGTCTCACCACAGGCCATCGGTTCTTCGGCTTAATTTAGCATGACCAAGCTATCAACACCTTTTTGTGAGTGTGCATAGAGCGTTAGGGCTGAGCAAAATAGCAAAAACAGTTCTATCTTGAAATTTCACACTTTTCACAGTATCTAATACGTATCTCAATTTATGAACTTTGAAAAGGTTTGTTTTTAAACTAGTGCTGGGCAACAATTTATTGTGATTAATCGCATCCAAAATAAAAGTTTTTGTTTATAAAATATATGTGTGTGTACTCTATATTTATTATGTATATATAAAGACACATACATACAGTATATATTTTGAAAATATTTACATGTGTATATATTTATATTCATATAATTTATATTATATATAAATATATTTAATATAAACATACAATTTTTCTTAAATATATACTGTACATGCATGTGTGTGTGTATTTATATATACATAATAAATGTACACGGTACACACACATATATTATGTACACAAAAATTTTTATTTTGGATGCGATTAATCATTGCCCAGCACTATTTTAAACATTTCAGTCAAACAAAGAATACGACCAATTACACTACCGTTCAAAAGTTTGCAGTCAGTTTTACTGACTAAAAATATTTACAATTTTGCAAAAGATTTCTATTTCAAATAAGTGGTGTTCTTGTGAACTTTGTTTCCACAAACATATTAATCAGCACAACTGTTTTCAACAAATTTCAGCAAATCAGCATATTAGAATGATTTCTGAAGGATCGTGTGACACTGAAGACTGGCTGCTGAAAATTCAGCTTTGTAATCAGAGGAATAAATGACATTTTAAAATAGAAAACAGTAGTTTTTTTAATTACAGTAGTATTTTACAATATTACTGTTTCTACTGTATTGTTGAGCAAATGAAAGCAGTCTTGGTGAGCATTGGAGACGACTTTCAAAAATATTAAAAAATCTTATTGAGCCCAAACTTCTGAATGGTAGTGTAGATTTAAAATGTTTAATGAAAGAAGTTAATTACAGTAAAAATGTAATAATTTAATAATGGTTTACTAAGGCGCATTGAAACATTAGCAATGAAAAGGTATGGACAGTTATTTTTGCAGATGATAAATGCTTTTGCATTTGGAGGAGTTTCCCTTTCAGACAAAAATGTTTGTGGTAGTCAATTTACAAGTATTTGCACCATTATTTAACACAAAAAAAGCATGTTTAACCCATTTTTCACTTGTGCTGCTCTTCTTTGAATGCATTGGTCATTAATGTAAATGAGCCGCGTTGGTCTGTGTTCTTTAATTTGTGCTTTGTTAGTAGATTACCCGCAAAACTTTCCACTCCCGTCTATGCGTTTATGGGATTGCGTTCTCACACTAATTTGCCATGTTTAGTACATTTGGCGCTGTATCTCCAAATGAAAAGTGCTTTAAAAAGAATTGTTCATATTTTGATGCCAAAAAGTCATTGCGGTTATATATTGAATTTTCATTATATCGCTTGTTATATTGTTGAGTGTGTGTTTGCAAGTGTGTATGTTTGTGTTGAGCTGAACTCAGCAGGTCACTAATGCTGACTGTCAGAGGATGGAGAGGTTGTGTGTCTGTGTGTGTGCTGACTGGAAGAGTATTGGTCACACTGAGCTGCAGAGAGAACAGGATGGTAGTGTTGATTTGGAGAGGGAGAGAGAGAGAGAGAGAGTATCTCTATGACTTGTGCTCTCACTCTCTCTCCAGTGACACCAGTACATAAGGGGCATATTGCAGCAGGAAACCTGGAAACTCCACCAGCAGATTGTCATGAGCTCAGGTGTGAGGAGTCCTTGAAAGCTTGTTAGCGTTGTAGCGCTACATACTTGTTAGCACCAGGAAGGTGTGATATGAGACTCAGTCTAATCTCACTGGGGTAGTTTTTAGTACTTTATTAGTACAGTTCTCATTGGAAGCGCCTTTTGGTTATTCTGTACTGTAAACCGTAACCGTAATACCACTAACTGTGGTTCTGAACTTCAGTGAAAATCATGCAGTTAGCTGAAACGAGTCAAGTCTCAAAAGCCCTTGTGTTTTTTGTAGTTTTTTTGACTGTAGTTTTTATGTGTTGCATGTTCTATAACCCTGTTGCAAGAATTCATTTTCTTGTTATTTTAGTCTGTTTATTTCATTAAGATGTGCTTGTGTAAATGAAAGCATGTGAAATTTTACTTGAATCAAAGGAACTGTTCATCTAAAAAAACAAATCATTGAATTACTTGACCTTTTTGTTTTCTTTCTGTAAAAGCCCACTTGAGTCTTTCAAGTCTGAATCAAGTCTAAATTTCGCCTCAGATTGAGACTATTTTTGATCTTTTATGATTGATTTAAAAAGCACAAAATACTGTAAATGTTCTGGTTTTAATTTTGATTTCATAGCCTTCAGCTCGTCTGTAGGCCTGTAAAAGAGAGTGTACAGAGAAACTCTTCGTGAGGTCACTTCCTTGTCTATGGTTCATGGTAGAGGGAAGTGCAGACTTCCTCTGATGGCACTGAGGAAGGGTAGATGCTTAACAGCGAGACTGTGTGAAATTTAACGGGTGCAATTTAAACACACTTTTTACAGCTTAAGCACAACAGATGAACTAAAACTGAAGACACTAAAACAGTCGTCATATAATCATAGTCAAGTTATTTCTTTAATTTCTTTAAATTATTTCCTTCACAAGCTGTGTAAACTTGATTATAAAAATAGGTAGTGGGGTAGTTCACCCAAAGTTGAAAACGTACCGTATAGTTTTTCTTTTCTTGTAGTGAAAGTCATTGTTGCTTCCATTGGTTATATGAACAAAAACAGTTAAAACATTATTTTTGAAATGTCTTCTTTTGTGTTTCACAGAATAAAGACAATCATACAGGTTTATAGGAATAGTTCATCCAAAAATGAAAATTTTTCTGATGATTTACCAACCAACAGACCGTCCTAGATGTGGATGAGTTTGTTTTTATCATCAGAAGAGATTTGAAAAATCTTAAACTTGCTCTGTAGCAATGGATCCTCTGGTAAATGGGTGCCGTCCAAACAGAATGAGAGTCCAAACTGCTGATAAAAACGCAATAATCCACAAGTAATCCATGAAAATCCAGTCAATCATCATTAAGAAACAAATCTATCTTTAAGTCATTTTTAACTTCAAACCATTGCTTCTGGGTAAAATACGAGGCCTCTTAGTACAATGTTGCTTTCTTCACTGAAAAAGTTGTCTGAATCAGGTGAGAAATATGCACAAATCTCCAAAACAAATATTTAGGTAGATTTTGATGTGAGAGGCCAACAAAAACTAATTTTCATGTGGTTTTGTTGTATTTATTATAAGAAAACATTTTAATGTAACTGTTAGATTAATATTACTGTCAAGTAATCTGCCTGTTATTACGTTGTCACAATAACTTGTTTACTGCTACCATGCGTATTGTATTTTGTTAGCATGCTGAATTTGAGCTTGCCAAATAAATGGCTTCTAAACATGCTAGAGTGACATTTCCGTTCTCAAAATGGTTTGGATAGTTACCATACACCCACACATCTTGCATAGTCGTTTAAAATAAATGCAAATCTACCTTCGAAATGGTTTCTCACGAGTATTAACACACCCAAGCCCATTTAACGTAAACAGTAGATTTTGGCTGCACTGAAGGGTTTCAGAAGCAATTCATGGTGCCTGCATACTGAAGCAGGGCCAGTTTTGTCATGTTCTCTCTGTGGGTTTGGATAGTGCTGAGTTGGGTTATCAGTAAAACGGCCTGTGAGTCATATTTCCACCTGAACAGCTCAGAGCACATGATCATCGTACGGCTCACAGTGGTCTTGGAGCACCCGAGCGAGGTTGGAACATTCGCACTTACTTGTGTTTAAGATATCGTAAGACATGCACCATGCTCAGGGTTCAGCATTGAAGTCATTTCTAGAGGAAAGTTTTATTGCTCAAAGCTCGCTCTTTTGGGCTGTTTATTTTGATGATTGCTATCTGATTAGGGTTTCTATTTATACTTGACCACATAAATGTGTTTCCAACAAATAAATGTAAATCAGATCTTCTGTTTCTGTGCACTATATGTAAAAAAATTTTATTCCTTTATGATGCTAATGCCAGGCGGTGACATTCTCTGTTAAATGATCTCTTCACCCCATTTAACAGTTAATGTTTGAGTTTTCCTGAGGTGGTTAGTGTGATCAAGACACATTGAAGATCGATAGCAATCTGGAGGGTACTAGCTATCTAACACATTGTGTGACAACATGTCTTCCTTATGCTTTATTTAATACCTCAGGAGATTTTAAGAACTACTGTTCAAAAATCTTGGGGTTGTTAATTTTTAGTTTGTTTTTTAGCATTTTGGTGTCTATTATGGTAGTATTTATTTGATCAAAATACAGGGGAAAAAAAGTCATATTGTGAATTATTATTATTATTATTATTATTACAATTTACCCATTTTAAATAGAAATTTATCATTTTTCTATTTTAATTATTTTTAAAATGTTATTCCTGTGACGCAAAGCAGAATTTTCAGCAGCCATTACCTCTTCAGTGTCACAATCCTTTATAAATCATTCTAATATGCTGATTTGCCTTTTTCCCCCCTTTTTTTTCAGGAAAAATATTTTTGATAAGGGTAAATCTTTCTGAAACTGTTGATGAGGTGTGTGTATATATTTTATTTTTTTATTATTTTTCTCAGGAGAGAAAGCAAAAAACTTGCAGAAACCTAGAAGCAGAAGTCTCCATTCTCTCTCCATTTAATCGTAATTCTTTCAAGGAGAAACTGTTGAGCGTCTCCGTACTGTCTTGTCTTCCCTTGGGTGGGTTTATGAGAAAGAGAGCGTGAACATTCAGACACACACAGTGTGTCATGAAATAAGCATCTGAAAA
>JAUZSZ010000146.1:17173723-17183772 GCA_034780575.1 Labeobarbus marequensis
GCAGGTGTGTTGAGGCAAGTTGGAGCTAAACTCTGCAGGACACCGGCCCTCCAGGATCAAGTTTGATGACCCCTGATTTACAGTGTAGACACCCTACAGGAAAAGAGCTATTGAGCAAAATGTAAGCGCTTGTAACCTTTAATGTGAAATAATTTTTAAAAAGCACAAAACACATGTAGTCTTTTACCTTATAGTTGTGGTTGTGCATAGTTTACAGTATATTCATATAGTTTTTAATAAAGTGTTTTTATGAAATCTATTAGTTTGATTAAAACCAATGTTGCAATATAGAACTAAAAGTGAATTCAGTTTAATACAGTGCAAGTAAAAATAAACAATGTAAAAACAAAGCCTGCTGGAAGCATAAATCTGCTGATTCTGAATGCTTGCTGTATAAATGACATAATTTTGGCTTTGTTTAAAATGTTCTGGTACTGTAACAGAAACTCTTTTCATAAGTGAATGTACTTTGTCCATAAGCAGACATGTGCCAGCTGAGCAACTGCCCTTGAATGCTAACGGATAGCTTTCTCCAGGTATTATACACCTCCTTGAAACACTGTCTTTAAAAAATGTGTCATTCAAGGAAAGACCTAGAGCAAACGTCAAGACCAACTAATTGCAGCAGACAACATGTTCCAGACTTTATTATTGCTCGTGTCTGCTGTGCGTATCATGGCAGCACATGGCTAAGCAAACAGTGAGCACCCCTCAGTCCTCCTTATTATCATTTATTTCCCCGTGTAATGAACCTTAGCCTGATTACCTGATGGAACAGGTCTGTGCTATTGAATATTCCACACACTTAGACTGCTCCCTGCAGGAAAATAATGACTCACAGATCGACAAAGTTAAACATTCTCCAGCCCCTGTCAATTCTAACGGCTGCAAACAGAGGCTGAATCGTGAGCTGAAAAACTGCTGTGTTACGGAAAAGTGTGCTGAGCACATGCTAGAGCTTTTTGGTAAAAGCTTAAAGGGGTCATCGGATGCCCATTTTACACAAGTTGATATGATTCTTTAGGGTCTTAATGAAAAGTCTATAACATACTTTGATTTAAATTTCTCAGTGGTAGTGTAAAAAACACCTTCTTTACCCTGTCAATATCAGCTCTGTTTTCAGCACGCTGTTCTAGTCCATGTTGCTTTAAATGCTAGTGAGCTCTGCTGACTCTGCCCCTCTCTTCCGTGGAGTGACGAAGTATACTCACGAAGTATACTCACTTCTTCTGTAGATAAAGCTGGATCACGCATGATTCATGCGAACATAGATGCATTTATGTAGATCGGGGATCGGCGCATTCCCTTCAAAATGAAAGTAGCGTTAATCCTCTGCGTCTTCATTGGCTCAGGTGTCGGGAGTAAATGATGACTGCTATATTCATTATTACATCCAACCACTAAAAACTTCAGTCGCTCAATCAGCGACATCTTGTTTTCCCCTGCACCAGAGTCGACACGATGGACTGATGACAGCTCACGCAGGGTGAGTCTAAGGTAAGATGGCCTTGTCAATCAACTAATGTGGGAGGGGCCTGTACAGAACTACGTCATTCTGACAGGAACCTCAGAACAGCCTGATTTGAGAAAGGAGATTTTAGAATAGGCGTTTAAAAAAAAAAACACTGGGTGGATTTTTATCATTATAGGATGGATGTGTACACACACTTCCAACACACGTTTATGTTCAAACAACTTGTAAAGTGAATTTTGTATCCGATGACCCCTTTAACCATCACTTTTGACCTCAATACGAGTCCATAATCCAGAATAATGCTTTTTCCAGTGAAACTATTCACTGAAGCCCACCCCTTCTTGTTCTCTCACATCAAAATCCACCAACATATTTGTTTAGAGCTGTTTTGGACTGTTTTCACTTGTAAATGGTGCTTGATCTGTTCATATTTCCCTCCTGATTCATCTGAAGACCTCTTATGATTCTTACAAACACACAGCTTTTCACTTCACAAGCCACTAATTGATGGACTGGAATAGTGTGGATTATTGTGATGTTTTTATTATCTGTTTCTCCAAATCTGTTACAATGAAGAAACAAACTCATCTACATCTTGGATGGCCTGAGGTTTAGTATACTGAACAAATTTTCATTTTTGAGTGAACTATTCCTTTAATGCCTATTTTTGCAACTGAAGCCTAAATTAAAGTCGCTATTAATATCTAGCCTATCGAGACAACTCCAAAACGAATGACACAAGTTGCTTATACACGCTGCTTGTTTGATATTACCAGCATAATCATCAAGAATATAATGTAAATGCTTTATAGTTTGTGATACCATGTTAGGACTGTGTGTGTGTGTGTGTGCAGATTTCTCTTGACCTAGTATTTCCCGTAGTCAGATGAATGCTGGGGCCTACTTCATTTCTCTGTCATATAACCTTAAACTAGTTACCAGGAATAGAAATATGCTGAACTGTGCTGGCTACATATTTATAAGAGTGCCCTGGATTCATGTACAGCGCTCTTATTTTCTGCTGAATTTGGCCCGTTTGGATAGCTTTGCCTTGCTGTGCCAGCTACATAAATGCTTTACACATTCACAGTGGTCATAGGTGTACTCACAAGGGTCAAATCAATCTTTTGTTTGAAAAGTTTTTTTTCTTTTTATAACCCCAAAGTTACTTGGTCCTACTGTTCAGCAAACCAGAAGTGTTAATTTGTCAAACTCTGTATTTGCTCTGGTCATATCCAGTGTCTTAGTTTAATAATTCATTGCTGATTTTTTAGCCAAAAAGATGGGCAATTCACCAACATGTATAATATACAATTGGATAAATTAGTCTTGATATAAAATTAATTTTATCTGCCATGCATAAAATGTACTTTGACATGCTACAAGCTGTTTTTAGCATTAAAATGGCTTTGTTCATGTGCATCTCTCAATCACATGCAGCTGCTTATGACAGGCTCTTTCTAAATATGTGGTCAAAAATGATGCCTAGTTTGCTAGGATAAGGGGAAAAATGGCTTACCTACCCTATATGTACCCCTCTATATACAAAATACAGTTTGTCAGGAATTTAAGCATTTTTGGCCATTTTTAAGGGATACATTTATTGAGTGTTACAATTATGCCTGCTTTCTCTAATATCATATAGTATAATGAAAATGAAACATATATTGTGCTATGGTCTGTCCTCATGAATTTGGTGCAGTTTGACTTTTTTATGGTCAGTCATGTTGACGCCTTAGAGAAGTCACTTTGGTTGAGTTTCCATTATCTGTAATTCATTTCATATTCATACTGTATTCAGTTATTTTATTTTAGTGTAGTTTGAATTGATGGTATTGAGTTAACATAACTAGATATAACTGCCACTGGGGCCATCAGCAGATCGTACAAAAACAAATGAATCCAGTCGTACAGATTCTTTCGAATTAGCCACCGATTCGTCAAAACATAATAACCTTGTTATGGAATAACATTGGTATGCAGCAGTATATTCTTTACATGCTCATATAGTAAGAGCTTCTGCTCATTAATCTGTATTTTCCAGTAAATAACGTTATGCAGCACCTCACCCTTGCAATGGACACATGCGTTATAATTACAACATGCTGTTTCGACTAGTTCTGCTCCAATGTCACTAACCCAGCAGCTGTCAGATGGAGCAGTCATGCCAAATCAAGTGAAGGGAAGGGGAGGGGAGGGGAGGGGAATATGTATCTGTTGCTAGGTAACCGTTTCTTCATACCCCCCCCCCCCAACCCCAGATCTCCCATGTGTGAAGGTCATTTGTGCTGCCTCCTCTTCACACATCCATGTATGTAGCTCACAGGAAGTGATGAGATGCACTTCCAGGTCGGTATGAACCAGAATAATGCAATGCATGATTTGGTTTAGGTGCAATGGTGGCATATAAATGCCAGAAAACAAAACTAACAATGTTACAGTGAGATTAATGAATGCTTTAGAAGTAATGTTTATTGTTAGTTCATCTTATCTAATGTAGTTAAATAATGGAACCTATTGTAAAGTGTGACCCAGAAAACATTTATACTGAAATGGTTCTTTAAAAGCAAAGTAAACGTATAAAGTAATATTGCAATAATGATGCTTATTTTGAAAACAACAAACACCCAGTTTAAGTGTTACCCAAGCACTTAAAATGGCATGTTTATTATCACAGAAGATAATTAAACGGTCTCATTATGTAATTGAGATTTATCTAGCAAGCATGTTCAATTAACACCACCCAATTACCTGGACTGCTTTGTTTTCAAAGCCTGTGGGAAGATTTGTGAATGTGATCTATATCTCTCTTTACACACTTCTTCTCCATGCTTTCTTTGCTGTCTCTTGTTTTCTTGTCTCTTATATTGAGCATATACTGTATAAATGGGTCAAAAAAACTTTTTTTTTTTTTTTTTGCTGTCGTTGTTATTTTTTAACATTAGAATGTGTCCTGTTTAATTTAATTTTTCTGATCAAATAATGACTTTCATACATTTTTACCATGATTTACAGGACAAAATAAATCAGTCTAACAATGGTTTGTTTATTAAAAATAAAAATCCTGTAAGCCATATTTATAACTAGAATCATTACACATTAAATAGATTCTGTTTAAGGATCAGTGCATCCCCCAGAAACCAATTAATTGTCATTTTGAATCTCACCACTAGGTTTTTACAATTGTCCGTAAATGATTGTTTTCATCCTTAAAGGACTTTTTGATATTAGCATAATATTTCCTGCCAAAACAATGTTTCCTGGAGGGTATTTAGTATGTTTTGCGCTTTTGGGAACCGTGCTAACAGCTGGGCCTGGGGAAACTAATTCCCAGAGCAATATGGCACTTCACCAGTTCACTATTGTGTGTCATTGTTCCTTGTGTGTTCACATGCATGTGATCTCCTCCATATTAATTACCGCCATTTCAATAATCTGATTTTAGTTTGCCGCCATCTTGAAAGGCCATGTGAAATCACCGAGACGATATCGCGTTGATGAAACTTCAAGAGTCCTACATTGTGACTCATTACACTCTCAGACACAGATTATCTGTCTTATTCCTCCCACCAACCACCTCTCCTGCACCCACTCTTCTCTCAAGTGTACACTCTTTAGTGTTTTGTCACCGCCACAGCACGGCGACGCTGAAGTCAACGATGTGACTGTGAACGAACACGGTGCATGTTGGGAGCTCAGGCCAGATTCCTGAGGAGGCAAAGAGAACAAGAGGCTGTCATCGAGAGAGAGATATTATGTAAAGCCTCTCGCAGCACCATGTTTAGCCCAGTTCTGCTGTGTGAAGCCGCTCTACTGCACACCAAAACCACTACAGTCCTCCAGCTCACAAAATAAAGCTTCCAAAGCAGGGTTTTCACAGTGATGTCATGTGGAAGAACCATTTGTCTTAATGTGAAGAACATTTTAAAAATCTAAAGAACCTTTTTGTGCTATAAAGAAGCTTTTGATCAGTGGAAAGATGTCATGGTTGCTAAAGTTTCTTTATTGAACCACAGATGCCAGTGTAAACCTTTATTTTTAAGAGTGCTTTCCCAAAACCATTAGTACTAAATACAGGTACTGATATTGGTATTAACGTTGGTAAGTAGTTTCATTGAAGTAGTTTTTTTTTTCTTAAAAAAAAAGAAAAGAAATTGGCAATGAATCAATCAATTAATCACTGTAATTAAAAAAAGATACATTTTAAGGTATTCATTTTTCATGCTAGTATATGCTGTACTGGCATTAAACATAATTCATTAAACATAATTATTTTAACACTTTTTTTTTAGGTTTTACTGTATTAAAGTAATGAGAACCCTTTAGGAATAATATAAATTAATGGTGATCAAGTAAAACAATTGGATGCTTTTCAATAATGAGAATTCTTAATTCTCATGAAATTTAAGTCAAAATGTGACCCTGGACCACAAAACCAGTCATAAGGGTCAAATTTCTGAATACATCATATAAATAAGCTTTCCAGTGATGGATGGTTTGTTAGGATATGACAATATTTGGTCGAGATACAACTATTTGGAAATCTGGAATCTGAGGGCGCAAAAAAATCAATATACTGAGAAAATCGCTTTTAAAGTTGTCCAAATGAAGTTCTTAGCAATGCATATTACTAATCAAAAATTCAGTTTTGATATATTTACGGTAGGAAATTTACAAAATATCTTCATGGAATATGATCTTTACTAAAGACTTTTGGCATAAAAGAAAAATCGATAATTTTGACCCATACAATGTATTTTTGGCTATTGTTACAAATATACCCTTGCAACATAAGACTGGTTTTGTGCTCCAGGGTCACATATTTATTTCTCTGCATCCTGTGACTGCGTCTTCATTTTATTTTATTGTGAAATATTTGAGAAATGTAATGCAAGAAGATAGATGATTGTTCTTTTCTCTATAGTGTTCAACATTATGGAGCATATTTTGGTTCAAAACATGAGTCTGTTCTCTATTAATTATTTTGTTAGTGCTTCTTTCTTATGCAGCCTCAGTGTATCAGTGTCTCCCTCCTGTGGTTTGATTTGAGAGTGATAAGATTAATTTTCCTCTTTCATCACTTTGTTTCAGGTAAATAAAGTGTTGAGGAACCACCACATTAAACCACACTGGATGTTTGCCATGGACAACATCATCAGACGGGCTGTACAGGCAGCTGTTACGATTTTAATTCCAGGTGTGTCTGTGAGGAAGGAAAAGAACAAGAGAAACCAGAGGACTTGTTCTGATGCTTTTGCATCTGTCTCTCTTCTAGAGCTGCAGACACATTTTGGGCCTGCGTCGGAAAGTGAGGGTGCAGATAAGGATGCCGATGAAGTAGATGAAGAAGATGATGGGGACTTTGGATCAGTGGCACGTACAACACAGGAAGATCAAGCCCTCACGTCGGGGGTCAGCACCCTAAGTTCAGTCATATCCCATGAGGCTCAGCGGCCACAGCACCCGCTGGGAGCCCAGCTTGGACGCCTCAAACAGGAAACCAGCAGGTACACACTGTAAAAAAACACTCACTGTCATTCTGTTTAAGGCATTTAAATATACACAGTATACAAAATACACTTGTGCCACCCACTCCAGTGGTGAGTGAATGGAAAAAAAATACTCAGAATATTGACTAAAAATACAAAATACTTGTAAATATTTGTTCCCGGTCATGGATCTGTATTTAACATTATTTACTACAACTGTACACAACAGTTCAATAGTTTGGGTTAGTAAGATTTGTATGTTTTGGAAAGAAGTCTCTTACACTTACTAAGGCTGCATTTATTTAATCAAAAATAGTATGAATATTCCGAAATATTATTAGGATTTATTATAACCATTTTCTGTTTTAATATATTTTAAAATGTAATTTATTCCTGTGATGGAAAAGCTGAATTTTCACTATAATTACAGTTTCCAGTGTCACATGATCCTTCTGAAACCATTTTAATATGCTGTTATCAATGTTAAAAAAAAATTTAATATGCCGCTTAATATTTTTGTGGAAACCATAATAAATATTTGTAAAAAATATTTGATGAATAAAAAGTTCAAAAGAACTGCATTTACTTTCACTTTTGATGACACCTGACAGTAAATTAATACTTAATTTCTCAACAACAAAAAAAACTGAACTGTAGTGTGTATTTTATATTCTCCAATATGTCTTAAAAATATTTGCAAAAAATTGTATTATATTTTATTCAAATTATTTACTTGTTTTTCCCTGTATTTTTGTGAAAGACAGCACAGATCAGTGTTTTTCTTTGATTTAAATACAAGATAAGACAGTCTCTGGTTTGAATTTTGGAGTTTAATGGTTTTATTTATTTATTTATTTTTCAGATGTGTTCTTTTCTTGTAGGATTTAGTCAGTGAAATATGACCTTAGATGACTGGAATATGTTCGTAATGCTTGAATAGTTTGCGGGTGAGTGCCTCAATGTTATTTCGTCACTTCAGGCTGCTTGAAGAACTGGTTCAGAAGGAGAGAGAATATCAGCAGGTACTGAGACAAACTCTCCAACAGCGGGTACACGACATTGAGCTTATCAGGATCAGACAGCAGCCTGCTGCAGGTTAGTTGTGTAACTAAATCAAACACGCGTACTGATTTAGACTCGCTTATATGTCTTTATTTACACTAGAATCATATGTATGCTTGTGTGCTACGTAATAGAGAAAGTGTCAGCTCACCTTTATCTGATTTCCAGTATCCCGTTCTGACCTCTAGAGTTGTTTACAACCAGTTTATAGGATAAAGCAAATACAAGTTCTGTTAAAAGAAAACTAGTGAGTCGCCGTACTGTCTGCTGCCTACACAGGCGACTTTCAAAATATTACAGAACCCAAGTGACTGATTTCAAATGCGAATGAAAGTCTTAAAATGCAGATCTTAGCATCTGAGCTTTAATAGTCCTACATCCTTCCTTTGCCCTCAACAGAGATGTCATCAAAACCCTCTATATTTCACATTGCCGCACATCCAGAGCCTGACAAGAAGCTCACCAATTGGCTGAAGGAGCAGGGTGCCGACTCTGAGACCATAGACAAGGTGAAACATATCACCCTATACACTGTCTTTCTCACGATTAGAAAATGACTCACTGTTTGAAGTTTCCATAGATAAAGAAACAGAAGATTGATGCCAAGTTCTTGTGGTTTCTGTCTGTGTCTGACAGTTTGTTGAAGAAGATTTTACGCTCAGTGATGTTCTTTGCGATGTTACTAAAGCAGACCTGCACTGCCTGAGGCTTAGGTGAGAGCTTAATTTGTAAATGTTGAAAAATGTATTGTTTTCCGTTCCTTTTCATAAAGTGGCCCTAATTATTTAGTCACCTGAGCCACACTTAAAATGTAATAATATTAAATATAATAACTGTAACATGTAAATAAAGAAAATTATATGTAATATTTATAATATAAAATATTTCTAATATTTATATACACTACTGTACATCTCACAGGTTTAGGGTCAGTAAGATTTTTGAAAGCAGTCTTCTGCTCACTAAGACTGAATTTATTTAATCAAAAAAATTTAGTGAATTTCTATTACAAGTTAAAAGAGCTGTTTTCTGTTTTAATGTTTTTCATGTAATTTTTTTCTGTAATTGCAAAGCTGAATTTTCAGCATCATCACTCCAGTCTTCAGTGCCACACAATGCTTCAGAAATCATTCTAATATCCTGATTTGCCTCTCAGAAACATTTCTTTTGATTATCAATGTTGCTAACAGTTGTGTTGCTTAATATTTTAGTGAAAACCATGATTCTTATATGAATAGAAAGTTTAAAAGAACAACATTTATTTCAATTAAAAAACTTTCTTAACATTATAAATGTGTTTACTGGGACTTTTGCTCAGTTTAATGCATCCTTGCTGAATAAAAGTTTTCATTTCTTTAAAAAGAAAATCTTACAGACCCCAAACTTAATTTTTTTTTTCAGACATCGCTCTGGTGCATTGCACAGCCTAACTTCTCTGAACTACTCTGAATCAAACTTCCCGTATTCTCCCAAAAGCTTTCTGTCTTTGATGTGTTTTTGAGACAGCAATTGCTTTTTAAGGAATGCATTTGCTTAATTCTCGCTAATTTCCTTACAAGTAATTTGTGTTAAGACCATTAGAAGCTTAGTGCTTAACAATTTTGGGCTTGGTACTTTTTCCCCCCAGAAGTGTACACCTGTCGTTATGTTGTCTCTAAGAAGAATTACAATATTTCATTTATTTCCCACTACAGGGGAGGAGCACTGTGTCGTATCTGGAAAGCCATTCAGAGACACCGTAATAAAGGGCTTAGAAAGGTCAAAAATGACGAGGGAAATTCAGAAGGATGAAAGCAGCAGGAAGTTGCCGTTGACCAACACCTGAGCCAACATAATACATCGCTATTATGAGAGACCCCAACTGGCCCAAACCTTGTAATTATGTCACGCTCTGCCCCAGTTGGACATGTTTACTTGTCTTTCCGCTATGACCTAATGTTTTTGTGCTACTTTTAGTATATGTTTTCAACCTCTCCAAGATTTACATCTCATTTCCATTTGATTTCAGTAGGAAAACCCATGAG
>JAUZSZ010000146.1:17454803-17469253 GCA_034780575.1 Labeobarbus marequensis
GTGCACCAACGGCCAATCAAGGACAGCCACTGGGTCCCCGCCTCACGATCTCATCCAATCGAAGCCTCTCATCTCGCCTGTGCTCACTAAACCAGAGTGCCCCACCCAGCCGTTACGGACTCCAAACCCATGCCCACAGCTAGTGCAGCTGTCACCCTCAAGACAAACCACAGCAGCTACACCTCTCATCACCACCCCACCGCTGGCGTCTCCTCAAAGGGCGTCCCCTCCGTCTCCAGTGCTGCCCCTGGTGTCTACCAGCAGCATTCTCGCACCGCTGCAGTCTCTTTTGACCTCACAGAGTCCAACACAAACAGCCGAGACGTCGAAAGAGCCGAAGGATAGAAAGGAAGAGCAGAAGGAGGGAGATGTACCACAACAGACTCCTCAAGATCTGAAATGTCCAGCACCCCAAGAGAAAATCACCCAGCCTGTCACCGTAGATCAGCCGTCAAGCGAAACTACAGAGAAGGTTATTAAATACAGTGCAAGCCTCAAACTTCTTAGGATACATTTGATAGAACTTTACGTTTTGTGGGCGACCAATATGGATTTTTCAATGGATGATACTATGATATTTAGAGAGAAGTGTGCCGATTTAATGCTAAAAAGACAATTTAATGATGAAAATGTTACATAGATAAATTGCTGAAGTGTAATAAACACAAATTTTGTTCAGAATTGGATTTTGGAAACAATGCAAGGGGAAGCGCTTGATAACTGGCCAATCAGGCAGTTATAATCCAATGCTCATAGTCTCATAATGGCCAAATATCAAATATCATCTGATTAATACTCATGGGCGATATATCAGTCTGTCATTACTTCTTCAAATAACTTTTTTTCCCCAGCAGGGTTATTATAGTTAATTCAAACTAAAACCAAAAAAAAGTTTGTTACATTTTCCTTATTAAATTATAAAATAAACGTTAACTAAAAATAAATATAAAAAAATTCAAGTTTATTTTATTTCAACTAGTTGCATTTTCATTTAGTTTAGCTTAATGTTCTAAAAAAAAACTAAAACTGAAATAAAAATAAATAAATATTAAATTGACTATAAAAATGACAAAAACATTACTACAACTAGCTAAAATGAAAATGGAAAATATACAAATAAAAACTTAAAATATTAATATAACTATAATTGTATCTCAATGATACTATCGTAATACTGTTTTACAATAATGCTTTAGTGAGTATATGTTGACGTGAACAATCTCTGCATTTCAGGTCTTAGACAAGATGACAGTCTGCACAGAGGATTCGAGGACTGACAACCAGATGAAGACGTCACAGAAGAATGAGACACTCTCGACCTCAGTTGCACCATGGCCAGCTGAGAAAGATGACCAGTGTGAGGAAATGTCCACCCAGTCAGACAATCACTCAGGTATATAGAGTCATAGTCTGCCATGATAGGTCAAATATTTCTCATCAGATATATACAATTTATCTGAATGTTTTAGGATCTGAGATAGTTCATACCTCAATATATTACTGAGAGCTCCATAAAGTCTCCTGAAACCTGAAGCAGCATTTTATAGACTCTGTTGGTAATTTCACAACTGTCTTCATCTTTCTAGCAATTTCCAGCCTGTCTTCTGACATGTCACCCATCCAGTCCTCCATCACTCAGCCATTAGATATGTCCCCTGTGGACAGCTGCTTTCCTCCAAAGTTTCACCCTGTGCTAGAGGGGCCACCAGTTCAGCCTCCTACCGTCAGTCAGATGAAGGCCACAGAGGCTCAGCAACCATCAGGAGCGGCCAAACCTTTGGTTCTAACACACCTGGTGGAAGGATTTATCATACAGGAAGGACTGGAGCCATTCCCGGTAAACAAAATGTCTATCAACCACTGATATCAGCATATTATAATGATTTCTGAAGGATCATGTGACACTAAAGACTGTAGTAATGATGCTGAAAATTTAGATTTTCCATCACATGAATACACTACATTATAAATTGAAAACGTTTATTATATTTGGTAATAATATTTCACAATAATCCCACAGGTGAGCAGGTCGTCTCTGATGGTGGGTCCTGTCCAGGAGTCTGGGGTGAATGGTGTGAGGGAAGCAGAACTCATCCCTTCTGGTTCAGAACCTCCAGAGGACTCCACAGACTCAGATGATGTGGTTGCAAACAGTAAGTAAAACACCTGCCTTCTTTTCTAAGTTTGTATTTGTAGTTTATTGCAACAACTTTATTACAAAAATACTATGTAATCTTTAACTAAACAATTTATTGCCGCCAAAATCAATCAATCAATCAATATCATCTGTCTATCTATCATCCATCTATCTTCTTTTAATCATATTTTTCACTGTAGATGGTGTCGGACGGTCCCACAAGCTTGTTCTGCAGTGCCAATTTTGCAAGAGGAAAGGCACCGCCCAAACATTCCCACGCTCCAAACGCTTCTGCTCCAAATCCTGTGCCAAGAGGTACTCCTCCCTTACGTGACATAAATAACACGTTGACGGAATAAAATAAAATACCTGACCTATTAGTATAACTGACACAATAATGAATGAATGCCTAACTTGCATTCTGGCACAAACAACTGCTCCATTAACACCCCTGCAAATGTCTCTCTTGCTTAGTGGAGTCAGAAACCACAAATGGAAGGGTCTGATCATGATTTCCTGAATGTATCTAGAGTTCTCTTCAAAAATAACAGTAGAACACGTCAGATTGACTCTTTGCTTGGTGTTGAAAAGGGTATTTCCATTATCAGCTTAACAAATTAATATGCATGTTTACAGTGGCTGCATTAATTATTTGGACACACCTATAAATGTTATGAATGCTATTTCTTTTTACAGCAATTATCAAACCGAGTTTGATATAAAGTAATACAGAACCAAAAAACTTTCTTTCTTGATATTTTGAAGACACTTTTAAGGGTAAATGTTTACAAAAATAAGGTTTTTTTGGGATCATAGTTAATGTGGTGAACTACAACTGTGGTTACTGTACTAGGACACCTATAAGACTCGAGGAACTAAAAAAACTTTGTCAAAAAACTTTCACTTTGGCAAAAGTGAATTTAGCTGAGACAAAAGCTGAATCATTTGTTTTCAGATGCCACTTAGATTGATATTTTGTATCTAATGCAATGACTTATACATTTTTAAGTCTACAAAAGTGTTCATATACTTTTTAGGAGCAATGTATTTGAGTATGGTTGATAGTGAGTTATGAGCTCAAAGATAGTCACTAGCATTGTCCTAAAAAGACACACACTTACACATACATACTGTGACAGGATGTGGTCATGGTTTGTGATAAACATCAACCCTTGACACACATTACAAGCTGCAAGGCTGATTTTGGTCAGTATGTTGGGCTGACTATAAAGACAACCTTTGTTTAGCTCCTCAATCTTCTTGCAGGTTTAGTTACACCAAACGTTTCCGTGCGCTCAGGCGCTGTGTGAGTGAGGGGGGCCATCGATCTGAGCTCAATGGTGCTGAAGAAAATTTCCGCCAGGTTTGTCCAAGGCCTGTACATCAATATACTTGTTTGAGATCTGTGTGCTATATTAAACTCTATTATTGTCTAGGCCAAACATGGGACCACAGAGCAGTGGAGAATCCTTCAACAGCCGCCACGGGAGGGGGAAGATGGGACGACCGGTCCGATGAAGACCAGGCTCCGCAGACACACGGAACAGGAACGGGAGCAAGAGATTAGAATCAGGCAAAGGGTGGAGGAGACGAGAAGTGCTCCCACCTCACCCATAGACCCTGTGTCTCCCATCGATGTCTCCCCCTATCCAAAACCAGCTCAGTGGTCGGTGGATCAAGTTTCAAGCTTTATATCCAATTTACCAGGTACAAAGAAGCTGTTTATCTGTCTATCTATCTATCTATCTATCTATCTATCTATCTATCTATCTATCTATCTATCTCTCTGCTGTATGTTTGTCTGTCTGGCTATCTATCTATCTATCTGTCTGTCTGTCCGTCTGTCTGTTTGTTTGTTTGTTTGTTTTTTGGCCAGGGCTTTGTAAAGCTAACAACAAATTTGTCCTGGCAAACTTTTTTCAAACTTGGTTCCATTATGTGAATGTTAACAGTACTGTTTTAACCCACCTCAATTGTCTCAGGGTGTCAAGACATCGCAGAATCCTTCAGAGCCCAAGAGATCGACGGGCAGGCCTTGCTTCTGCTGACCGAAGACCATTTGATGAGCGCCATGAATGTCAAACTCGGCCCCGCTCTCAAAATATGTGCCCGCATCAACTCCCTGAAAGAAGGTGGAAGATAAAGAGAATGAAACAGAGACACAAAAGAAGCTAGGTATATCCTTGTGGACCATAAGAGCACTTGCCAATAGAATAGAGCCATTTTGTGCACTTTAATCTTCAGAGATTTATGCGATAATTACATTGTTATAAGAAAGCTTACACGTATTTGCTTGAACTAAACTAGCAAAATCTTACAGTTCTTGTAAACTTAGCCTCTGTCTGAAAGCATGGTAGCAATATAATGGTCTCAGTCTGTGAGCGTTTTACAGGATGTATATTTAATCGCAGTAGGAGGGAACTGTAGTGTCTCCTTTTTTTGTATGGGTAATCATGATCAGGGTCAATGATTTTATATTTTTGGCTGTGAGCAAAGGAGATCACTTCCTGTGTCAGCACGGAGAGTTTTGACAAGAATGGAAGTGCTGTAATTGTGTGCATGTCCCATTGTATATTTTTTCCTATCGTATTCCATATGTATACATGTATAACAATGCAGTGTTCTGTGTGTATAAATGAAAAAAAAAAAATGTTTTGTGAAGGATTTGTAATATTTAATATATGTCTTCTAAGGCTCTAGAAAGTACAAATGCAAATCATTTCAAGTTTATAAACATTTTTAAACGTCATTTGAGATACTGACATAAATGACATTTTGTGAAATCTCCGCAGTGGTACTGTGTAAATCAGACTGTCAAAGAATAAGACAAGAAGAAGGTACCCCAAAGGCAATCGTTTTAAATCAAGGCAGTGAAAAGGTGCCTTTTTTATGAGACCTTATGAAACTACTGTAGGCATTTTGCTGAGGCAAGCTATGTACTAGATTGTGTCATCAAGTGTTGTTTCTCATTGTTACATTACCTTTCTTGTGCCACTTTTGATTATTTAATTAAACCAACTACATTTTTTTACAGAACTTCGAATTGGTCATTTAATGTACACATTTCTTTGTCAATTTTATTAGCGTTTTTGTCCTTTTACAGGTGGACCTTCAACAGGTGGCAATCTGTTCAAATGTTTGGGGTCAGTAATTTTTTTTCTCTCACATTTTGTCCAGCAAGAATGCATTAAATTGATCAGAAGTGGCAGTAAAGACTTTTACAAAAATCTATTAAAAATCTATTCATCAAAGTATCATGAAAAAATGTTTCATGGTTTCCAGAAAAATATTAAGTAACACAATTGTTTTCGACATTAATAATAAATGTTTCTTGAGCAGCAAAACAGCATATTAGAATGATTTCTGAAGGATCATGTGACACTAAAGACTGGAGTAATGGCTGCTGAAAAACAAGCTGTCATCCAGGAAAAAAAATTACATAAAAAAATAAATAAATGCAATAAAATCTAGTTAAAAAAAAAAAATCTTACTGACCCCAAACATTTGAACAGTAGTGTATAAATCTGTTTTCCGTCATTTAGTAAGGGTGGTTTCTCTGAGCTTGGTATGAGTCATCATAAAGCGTCCAGATAAGTTTATGATGTCTAAAATTGGTCTTGGACAGCATAGTATCATATAACCCACTAGATGGCATTCACACCCAAAATAGCAATTTCATGCTTCCTCAGAAAGCGTCTTTCTAAATTGTTATGGTTGATACAAAGTTCTGTTGTAGTTTGTGAAATATTATAACAATTATTTAATTTGGGAATAAGCCGAAAAATATGACACTGAGAGAGAAAAAATAAAAAACAGAGTCTTATTAGTACTGTAATAAATCAAAGATGTTATTCTCCAAGCTTTGAGGGAAGGCGATTGTGACGTATGTGAATGTGCTTTCTTCTGATTGGTTGGAAGTTCTGTTGGGCACGACCACTATAAAAAGTAAATTTACCAAATGGATTGTTTTTCACAGTCCATTCTCAAACTGTTAATATGCTAATCTTCTCCATAGTTTAGGATCAGTGATCTTTAAATATTTTTATGTTTTTGTATCAGTTTTTTTTTTTTTTACTTGAATACCATAAACATTTTCTTTCCGAACACATTTGTGTATATTCAGTCAGAATGTCCCATAGCTGTCGTCTGCTTTGTGGATTTTTAATGAGCTGCATCGGCTGGACTGGTATTATAATAGCGACCTCAACAAACGACTGGGTGGTGACCTGTAAATATGGCATGCACACCTGCAGGAAGATGGATGAGCTGGAGACCAAGGGCTTGTGGACAGAGTGCGTCATCTCTACTGCTCTCTATCACTGCATCTCACTCAACCAGATCCTCGATATACCAGGTGAGAAAGAGCTCAACATGCATTATTTTTTCACTTCCGATTTATGGATTTTAAACAAATCAGTATTTATAGTTTAGTTGTTTTTATTAGTCAGTAATGTCCTTTTTAATTCTAGAATATTATATGAATAGGAATTATTATTAAATATTAAAAATTGTATATACGTGCCCTTTTTATAATCTATAAATTAGTTTGTGTGTGTGTGCACAAATGATAGGTTGTCAAGGGGAGGCTGAATGCATTTGGTGTTGTTTTTGTGTGAAGCGTACATCCAGACGTCTCGCGCTCTGATGGTCTCCGCCTCTCTGCTCGGTCTGCCGGCTCTGGCGCTCGTGCTGCTGGCGATGCCGTGCGTCAAACTGAGCCAAGAGACTGAGGACACCAAACACAGACGCGCAGTCCTGGGAGGACTTCTTATACTGTTCATATGTGAGTTATTACTGTGTTATTGATGAGAAATATACTAGGGTCAGCCTCGGGAAAAGGTGTCATTCACATCTCAACAACATGGTCATTTCTTAAAGGGATAGTTCACCCCAAAATTAAAGCGCGGTCTTGTATTCACTCAAATGGTGCTCCAAAATTTGTTCATTTTATTTGTTATAGAACATAAAGAGAGTCAATAATGTGCTGTTCGCTGAAACAGCACATTAACATGAAAGTTTAAATAATATAAAATTATCAAAAAGGTTGTTTTGTGAATTATATTCTAAGTCTTCTGAAGTCATATAGGATAACTCTAGTCGTTATATAATCAGTGTGTGAACCTGAGGGCTGGATTCAGTCATTTATGATTTGTATCAGTCAGTTCATTGAAAAGATCTACCTCAAAAGAACAACTTGTATCACTCATGAACTCTCATGTAAGCACCAAGAATAATTCTGTTCAATGAATGTGTCATTTCAGTTTTAAAGCGAACTGTCCTTTAAACTATTTACTCAATCCTAAATTTGTGGATTTTACAGTTTAAAGTAGCACTTAACACTATTATAAATAAAGGTTCTTTATTATCTTACGTGGTTTCATGAAGAACCTTCAACATCCATGGAACGTTTACATTGCATATAGGTTTTTATAGTGGTAAAACATGCTTCAGATTAATAAAATGTTCTGCACACTAAGAAGAAATGGTTCTTTGAAGAACTGTTCACTGAAAGGTTCTTTGGGGAACCAAAAATGGTTCTATGGCATTGAGGCAAAAACCCCCTTTAGAACTTTTTTTAAAGTGTTAAGTGCTACACTTATTCAACCCCATCATAGTAAACTTGGTATTTACCAAAACCCATGTAACCAATAACACCTGAGCACCATTTCTAGAACAGCCATGGTAGCCTACCATTTCCTGCAAAGGACCCATTGATATTACTGATATTATTATTAAAGCAATTTGTTAAATTGTTAAAAATTTAGCAGTTCTAAGCAAAATGCTAGATGTTGTCCTCTGGTTGTTCACATCCTCTCTAAAGTCAAGCTTTCAACATACAGGGCTGAAAATGTCCTTGACTGAAGTAACTGTAAAACATCCAGAGATTTCCTACATCCTGTTAGAGTGGGAAGAACCAGTCATGGTCAACTGTCCGACCCATTTGTGCAGGTGGCTGGTTTAGATTTTGCTATTTGTATTTGATACATTGACCCACAGAAACCTGCTTGGTTTGAAGGTGACTCCTGTCAAGCATCGCTTCACAATTGCTAGTGTGACCCATTGTAAGTCAGTTTGCTATTCTCCATGATTCTGGAACTACATTATAGTGGCCTTCCTCTTGTTTTCAGCTCTGTGTGGGATGGTGTCGACGGTGTGGTTCCCCATCGGAGTGCTTCACGAGGACGGCCTGATGTCATTCGGATTCTCCCTGTATGCTGGCTGGGTTGGTTCAGCCCTTTGTTTTTTTGGCAGCTCAGTGATGATTTGTTGCTCAAGGGGTGACGGCCCAAGTCAAAATCCTGAAAACCGCTACTACTACTCAAAACACAGCGGTGTTACCAACTCTGGCCCTCCTATTAACAGCCATGCCAAGAGCGCACATGTGTGAGCGTGAAGACACACTGGAGAAGACCGCAGGCTCCTTACCTCAAGATTCGAACACACGCACCAATCAAATATGTGAAGAATTAGTTTTCTACTGCCATGGTTTGACTGCAAACATGTGAAGATTTGGCGGGAACAGAATTCAGTAGAAACTGTTCTTTAAAACTCGCAGACATTTGAACATTAAAGGCTTTGTTTGAACAGACATTGAAAAGAATCCAAAGGGAAACAGTTCTCGATTCCCTAGGAATGTTTTTTATCAACGTTTGTGAGTCAAAGTATTTACACAGTATTCATATTTTTCCAGTGACTTTATTTTAACTTTTTTTTTAACTTATGTAAAAGTTGTGCATATAAGCCAACATTTAGGAAAGTTTGTACACCCAGACAGACAGATAGCAGACAGACAGGAAACCTGTGTGTTTAAATGACCAGATGTCATCTGCACTGTTTTCCTGGTCTCCTCACAGCTTCCTGCACACAACCTCCTAGGAAATCAGCATTTGAAATTTGAGAAAAAATATCTGTAAGAGGATAACCGGTCATTTTTCTGCTCTCATATGGTCGATGACTGATTTATTGTGGTAATGCATTATTTTATGGGCTGTTTAGGAGTTTGAGGACATAAAACGTCTCATACCGTCCACTATGTTATGCATTTTAAATGTTCGATTCGTCACGCCGTCTCACGTTATACAAATTGAATGTGTCTGAATGAAAACATGAACAATATTATTGTTATAGCTTGACACCATTTGTGCTTGTAAAATATATTAATTTTAATATTTCATTTTAAATATATTTGTATATTCTTTTCAAACATGTAACTCTTGATCTCTGTGTATATAAATGTGTTCTGAATCCGAATGATTTTACGCACATAGCTGTAGGGAAGAAATGTAAATATCCTCGTGCAAACCTAAACAAGGGTGAAACCACAAGAGTAAGACATTTCTACAAACCAACATAGAAAGAATTTGATATCAGTGTCGCAAAATATTTTGAGAACTATTAAGCTTTCACAGGGAGCCAATCATAATATTTCCCCTTGAAATTCAAGGGAGAGCTTGAGATTTTAGATCAAACACAGCTGTGGAGACGATGTAAGGTGAAAAGTCCACTCAATGCATCTTTAGAGGGTTTCTGCTCGTGTAGTGACAACTTGCGTCGGTTTTTGCTTTAAAGAGGCATCCTGAGATTTTATATGGAGAAGACAAGAGCATTGCTTTTAGGATCTAAGTATAATTAATTTAAAACCAACACTGAAACAGCAGCTTACATGAGAAAGAAATACTAATTCTGTTTAATATCTAAGCATATATTAGATTTTTAGTAGATACATTAAGAGGGGTTTATTTAAAGGCACTTTTGAAGACTTTGAAGGGCTAAACATCCCTCTATATAATCACTTATCTGTCACAAGGTGCAAATGCATTTAACAAGTACTTGTTCAAGAACAAATATTTTTAAGTTCACTAAGAAATACACTCAAAAATGTTTTAACTAGAGAGACATGATTAACACATTCAAACTTAGAAAATCCATCAGTGACTGATTTTGTCAATTAGATTGTGTTCCTGGATTAATAGCGCAGTACTAACATTAACCATTAACTGCCCAGCCAGTCTCATAAGGTCTTAATTAATCTATTTTTTATATTTTAAAATAGTTTAAATTCATACTAATTTATTTTGAAGTCAGCATGAAATGGAGGTTCTTGTTTTCCAAAAATTTAAAAAAAAAAAAAAAAAAAATGTTTAAATGCTATACTGAAACATTTGACATATTTTTATGTAGAAATGTTTATTTTCATTTTTATTTAGACATTTTTATTTTTATTTTATTTTAATCTTAGATGTATAGGATGTGTTGGTAAGTTAATTAACCCACTAACAAAGTTTTTTTTAATTTACATTAATTACTATGGATCCTTACTGCTACAGTATAATATATATAATCCTCACAATGGTGATACTATTCTATTTTTGTCAACAATATGTTTTATTTAAAATTGTTTAATTTATTACACATTTTCCTTGTGTCTTCGCTATTGTTGTGGTAATAAGAAATCCTTTTTAAAACTACATTTTTACATTTTCATCAGTAATTTCTTTATCCAGGAACATATTCTATTTGCCAAAATCTTGGTCACTCAAATCCAACCTCTACCCTGATACCAGTGTAATGTATATTGCTCACTCAGGCGAATACTCTTCATTGACCAGCTCCTCAAAACCTTTATTGGTCCTGCCTTTGCTTCTGTAATTGTGACTGTTGGACGGTATCTGTTCATCATAGTGCTGCTGGTTCTGGTAATGATAGCCACGCTCCTCAGCTGCCCAGCCCTGGTACTGTCCGTCCTCTTCGTCCTCCTGAGGAGGGAGGTCTTCATCGACATTGAAGCTGTCGTCCACCTCTGTGTCATACCTCTGGTAGGAGCTGGCATGAGCAGCTTCCTCTCTAGCGCTGAGTTCCAGCGAGCTGTTCCACATCCCGTAGCTAAAGTAGATCAGCACTCCTGTAAGATGAAGAGATGGGATCAGTTAAGGCCCATTCACACCAAGGATGATGACTGTAACTATAGTTTTATCAATCATACTGATTCTATGAGAACAGGGAAGAGCACACCATGACTATAACATTGACAACATAAAGGAATATCTTTGGAATCACGTTCAGAACTATGTTTTCCAATTATGATTGATGAAACATTCACATTCTCAGAATCCACCAACCTTACAGAGCTTGAGGGTCGAATGAGAAGTCGGCAGATGACAACTATATAAGCTGCAGCGTGCAGCTTATATAGTCATTACTATAGTTACCATTCTTGGTGTAAATGGACCTTTATAGATGATTGAGAATATATGGAGCAGAGCTGCATGATTTGCTGATAAAAACTGTGACTGTGATTTCAAATGCGATATTAAAAAATTAACTTTTGTTTTTGTTGCAGGCAGTGCACCGACACATAACTCCGTTGCGCTTCGGCCGTCCCAAGTTCAAGTCCCAGCTCATGGACCTTTCCTGATCCTGCCCCCTTCTCTCTCCCACTTCGCTTCCTGTCTACCAACTAGCGTATAAAAATAAAGGTAATAAACACAAAAAAAAATTACAACTTTTTGAGGTTATGTATGGCTGTAAAAAAATAAATACTCTAAATTTTATTTTATGTAAATATATATAAATATTAATTGTAAATAATCTGTAAAAAATATTGTAAATGCATAATATAGAAATTATATATGTAAATAAATATAATACATTATTTTACTATGAAATATTACAGTAGTAATATATTTTTTTATAATTTTTTAAATAATAAATTAAATTATTTTTAAATAATACATTTTAAATAATATATTTATAATCCAAATAAATAAACAAAAGACATATTACTATTGTAAGGTTTCACTGTAAAATGAAATAACTTATTATTAAAAAATATTAAATGATATTAAATAATATTTTGTGATTTAGTAATAATAATGATAACAATAATAATTACTACTACTACTACTACTACTACTAAATCACAAAATATTATTTCACATTATTTAATATTTAAACAATATATTTATAATCAAAATTTAAAAACAGAAAAGAAAAAAATTACTATTGTAATATTTCATTGTATAATAAAATAGAGAAAAAAAGAAGAAAACAATTTAAATTGAGTCTTAATTTCTTCATTTAAATCATAGATCAGATCTTCTTTTTTATTGATAATGAGTAAATAATGAGCTGCTCACATGGAAGAACAGTTCTGTGCTTAACACACAACGCATATATTTATTTTATTTAATTGCAGCCTTTGCAATTTAATAATCATACTAAGTCATAATAGATTTTATTCCGATTAATCATGTAGCCCTATAAGAGAAGATCTAGCTTACCTAGTGAGCACCACACCACAAAGCGCACCCAGGTGATGCTGGAGAGTTTGAGCATGAGGTAAATGTTCACCAGCATGGCAGCGGTGGGCACAAAGGGCACACAGGGTGCCATGTAGGGCAGCTTTTTAGGATTCTCAGGCTGCCGGAGAATAATAATAACCAAAGTAAACATGAGGACAATCAGAGTCATTATAAAAGGTAATATTGCCCAGCGAGCTCCTCCTGAGACCTGGTCGAAGCCATAGATGACAAGCGTCCAGAGAAAGAAGGTCAAGATGAAGAAAAGGAGGACACAGGAAGTAACAGTGCGTCCTGTTGCAGGTGTGGGTCTATCGCCCAAGTTCGCCAGGCCCAAACGCATGCGTATAGTGTAATAATGAGACCCCAAAATGCGTTTCAAGAGACTATTGGAGTCGTCCACCTCAGTGCCATTATCTCCAACGCCGTAGCCAGAACTATCCGACTGGTAGCCTCCAGAGTCCGACTTTTCAATTAGAGTTTCGTCGTCTCCTTTGGAGGGGAGGTTCTTGGCCCCACAGGGGTTGTCAGCGTACTCTTCTCCACCAGGTGAGTTTATGTCCTTCTCACTAGCTGCCATAATTTCCTCCTTCCTCTTCCGCTCCTCCTCTTCCTCCTCGGTGAGGAAACTGGTGAAGCCGTCTCTGTCGGGCTGATATCGCAGAAGCAGCACACACACTGACACCAATGTGTAGGCCAGCAGTGTGCCGATGGACATCATCTCGATCAGGTCCCTTAGACTCACCATAAGAGCCAACAGAGCAGCCAGAGAGCCTGATACAGCACAGGCCACCACAGGCGTCTCTGTGTGCGGACTCACAAAGGACAGGAACCTGGCGTACACACACAAACAAGCCAGAGTTATTATATGTAATTAAAACTAAAACCATAAAAAACAGTTTTATTACTTGAAATAAAATCAACGTTATAAAAAAAACATAATTGTGAGTTTTCTGATAAAAATTGTGATTCCAATTTAAAATGCGATTTTAAAAAATCCAGGATTGATGTGTTTGTAAGGCTGCACAATTTGAGCAACGATTTGTTAAAAAAAAATATACACGTAATTTTTATTATGTGTATATTAAAATAAATAAATAAATTTCGAGAACCTACAGGAAAATTACTAAAACTTACTAAAAATGTGATTTAAAACATTCTGGGTTTGCTTATTTGTGTTTTATTTTGTGACTAAAAACTATATCGGCATACAAATACAAGAAAATTTACATTTTTCAGATGAAAAATTTTCATGCAGGATTGCTGTGCTACTTGTTTGTAGGGCTGGACAATTTGGCCAAAATTTTGGGATTAAATAATATATAGTCATGAAAGAAAGAAAGAAAGAAAGAAAGAAAGAAAGAAAGAAAGAAAGAAAGATGACCAAAACCTACAATTATTAAAACTTTAACTAAAAAAAAAAAAACAATTTTGTATTTTTTATTCAAAATTTAATTTTAAAAATCCAGGTTTGCTCTACTTGTTTGTAGGGCTGCACAATTTGGCCAAATTTTTGTGATTAAAAACTACATAGACATATTTACAGTAAAACAACAACAACCAATAACAATTTGAACCAACAAAAAAATTATTAAAATTTCAATGGTACAAAAATAACACTGAAACAAACTTGAGGTAAAAGCTTGTAGCATAAAAAAAAGAAAAGCATATACACAAACACCTGAAAAGAAGCCCATCTCCTGCCATGGCATAAATGACCCTGGGCATAGGGAACAGAGATCCCAGCAGGCTGACAGTGAGTCCTGCGACAGCACCCACAGCTACAATATACTTCCCTGCCAGGAAGCCATGAACGGCAAACATCTCCATAAGCGGGGCATCGCCATCAATCAGGTTAAATGGCACCAACAATGTCAAAATCACACTCACCTAAGACACATAAACAGGTTAAATGCTTATTATGTGGCAGTTTGTCACAACAATTTAAAATACATGGCATGAAATGTCCTTTAGGACACAATCTCAGTCCAGATCTTATTTCAAGGTGTGGCGAT
>JAUZSZ010000146.1:17529386-17539769 GCA_034780575.1 Labeobarbus marequensis
AAAAGTGCTTATGTATGTATGTATGACTGAAAAACAATAATAATTAATCAGACCTTAAGCAACTTAAAATGTGTATTATGAATATTTAAAAGTATGATTACAAGACCAGAAAAAGTCATGGAAATTAATGAAATAAGTCATTGAAATTTTTATTCTGAAAATATATTTGGAATTTAACTATTTATAATTATGTAAATTATTTTCCTATTGTGCCACTCCTAGTTTTTGTAAATAAAAAGTTTTTTTGTCATTATGGTAGAAGTATCAGAAATATCTTGGTGGGCTTTGGAGTCAAATAGGTTGAGAACCACCAGTCTAAAGCTCATTTGTAGCAAGACATATCCAGACCTCTCTCATTTTTGCCCCACAATCCCATGCTCTTCTGTCATCAGCTATCTGTAAGGAGGAGTGATAGGGAAGTTCAAAGAGAAGATTATGGAACATTAGAACAAGACAACACCAAGAACGGAAGCGGTCAGAAGAAAATGCACCAAACTAACTGGGAGACAGAACCTTCATGAATACCCGCACCCAGAGAACAAGAGGAAAACAGAAACAAGGCATTCAAAAAGAGATCATCCAAATGCCCCGATAGAAAATTTGGAAAAAAGGTATTTTTTCGCATTAATTCTTTGAACATGTACCATGACCAGATCTAGGTCAAGGCGAAAAAGGAGACACGAATAAGTCATGCTAGCGGAGGCAGACCTTTGAGACGTATAAGTCTCTCTCAATATCAGGCCCTTTGCTGGAGTGTCCAGGATTGCGGCCCCGGGACTCTTGCTCAAGATGCTGCTGGACCATCCTGACCAACTGAGATTGATCTGGCTCGCAAGACACTCGGATTCTAGGAAAGTTTGGCCCACTGACTATCCTGTGCTGAGGCTCGGCCAGCTCCATCTCTCTCGAGTGGGAGGTTGCTGGGTAGGAGGGGCGTCTCGTGTACTGATTAAAGGAGCTCTTGTCAAGAGGGAGGAGTTGGCCGACACGTTTTTCTCCAGGACTGTTAAACGAATGGTGCTTCTTGGGAGGGATTCGAGGGGAGTTACTCTGAGCTCTTTCCATCACCTGTGTTCAGATAAGCACAATAAAACCGTTCAGATTATGACCCACAAAACAGAAGATGGACGGGGAGACCGCTTCAGAGCATGATAGTCAAAAAGCATCCAATGGAATCTGAAAATTAACAGAAAGGTTATTGACAGGAAGTGAGATGCATCATATGTGGGCACCAAACCTGAAGAATTTGATCAAAGCCATTAAGCCATTAGCAAGAGTAAATGAGACAACTGACATATAATGTCTACAGTCAGTGACTGGAGATTCTTGTGACAATGAGCAGTAGGGCTGGGTATCAATACAGATTCCTGATTCAGTTCATACGCTCTTGATTCAGTACTGATTCATTTGGTTTCATTTCAGTTATAATGTTTATTTTTGTTACATATAAAAGACATTATCTCTCTGTTAACACTGTAAATTATTCAGGGCGATGCTTTTGCATGTTTCTGACTAATTAAAAACAACCAATTCAAAGTCTTTTATTTCATGAATCGAACTATGCGAGTTGAGTTGTAGGCTTTTTGCGTACAGCCCTCGAAGAAAGACACTTCTTACCATTATTTCAGTGGTACATTATTTTTATGAATTGATACTGGGATCATTTAAAGAAGATTGTGATTAATCAGAAAATCAATATTTTCACCCAACCCTAGACAGTATAAATCATGCAAGAGTCCTAACAAGATCTCTCTGTACCTCTTTAGCCCAGGCCGGTTTGTCACTGGGGTTGACTGAGTCTTTGTAGTGGTACAGTTGTTTTTTGTCTGCAGGCCGTGGCTCTTGTTGCTGTTGCTGCAGTGAAACAAGGTAGGCCCTTTCCTGCTGCAGCTGCCGCTGTAACCGCTCAGCCTGTCTCTGCTCCTCCAGCTGCTTCCGTTTGTATTCCTAGACACACCAGAGAACCAGAATGAGGTGAAAAGAGCCAGATTTGAGGCACATATAGACCAGATAACCACGAGACAAAATAATGCTAACAGGTTTGGACTCCTAAGAATAACTGGAGGCTATCAGAAGTTCAGAAGAACTTCAAACTCAACAGCTCTATAAGATAACCCCATCGATGGCCTGATGGCCGTGAATCCTGAGTCTAATTTCCCTGAGAACTGAGCAATAACAAGAAGAGCCGCCACAAATCCCAAATGCCCCAGATCAATTCACACAATCGATACTCTCTGTGAGTGCACTGATCACGGAGGGGACCGACAGGTGGCATAAGCGCAGTAGATGAAAAGAAAAGAAGTGCAAGAATTTTTAAGGTGAAAGTTGAAATGAGAGTTTACCAGGAGAAGAGCTTGTTCTTGGAGAAGCTGCTGTTGAAGAATCTCCAGCTGCCTTTGTTCTTCTTCTAACTGCCGACGGATATACTCCTAACCCCATAGCACAGCGTATCAGAATGAAAGTGAGAAAAAGAGAAGAAAGAGAGATGACAGGGCCTTTAAAGAGTTTCAAAATGAAAGATTGAAAGACTAATCAAGCAAATCCAAAGGACAGAAACCCTGATAATAACTTGCTGCCCTGCCTAGATCCCATGTGGCCTTCTGTGTGATGAGCTCACTACCCAAAGGTCACTGGTTCAAACCGTGGAATGAGCCATCCATGCACTAGGGAGTCACTTAGGACCCTGATCCTAATTTCCTGAAGCAGGGCAATTAACCCCAGACTACTCAAGGGGAATGTCGCCCCAAAGAAAAAGTATTAGAAATTGGTTTGGATTAAACCCATTTTGTCAAAATGACAAAAAATGTGATAGGTGCAGTACAGAATCCAGTTCAATCCTAAAGTTTACTTCTATTGTCTTCTAGACAATTGCTGCATAATGAGATGCCATGAGATATCAATTAGAATCACCTCTAATTCTGCCTTTTGCAGTAAGAAATAATCATTTTGGTGATCATCAAGGTGATAGATCTGTAGAGTGGTATCATACATGTAAACTACCATTTAAAATTGATTCAGAAGGATACATTAAGTTGATCAAAAATGACTTGAATAATTACAGAATTATATTTCCAATAAATGCTGTTCAAAGAATTAATTTCCACAAAAATATTAAGCAGCACAGCTATTTTCAGTGCTGATAATAGTAAATGTTTCTTGAACAGCAACTCAGCATATTAGAATGATTTCTGAAATATTACATGACACTGAAGACTGGAGTAATGGCTGCTGAAAATTCTGTTTGCCATCACAGAAATAAATGATATTTTAAAGTGCATTCAAATAGAAAACTGTTATTATGAATTGCAGTAATATCGCGCATTATCACAGTTTTTAAGGTATCTTTGATCAAATAAATGCAGCCTAGGGGAGCATAAGTGACTTAGGAAAACCTGTGCAATTATAGAAAAAAAACAGGTTTATGGCAGTGTACTTAGAAAACAGAAGCAGAAAGACTTTACAAAAAGGTATCTGAAGAGAAAAGGTTTGCAAGATGTATTTAAATTTTGAAAGGATGCGTCTCATTCTCCATGAAAAGATTTAACAAGATTTGTCATCAAACTGAAAACAAGGCAAGGGAACTTCATCTGGATTATATGTCTCACTATGGAGGACACTTTCACTGTCATTAGCAACAAAACAAAGAAATGCTTTATGACAGCAAAGGAAAGCCAGTGCTTTGTGGCATTAAAGGCACTGAAAGCATTTTTATGGAATGACACTTAGGAAATATCTATTTGCCTGACAGATCGGTCCTAAAATATCACAACTGTCTCTGAGGATTGCTACAAAATGTTACTACAAAATGATTAACAGACTAAAAGTCTTGCACCTCGAAAGTCTTGCAAATTTACAGGGCAGTCCATATGGTTAGCAAGCTAACAGTGAGATGCTGCTCCTGCTACATCTCTGATTACAACTGTTTCAACAGAAACTTTAAAGATGCAGGGTTTGTGGAAAGGGGGTGAGTCTAATTCAGATTAAATTTTAGAAAAGCTTAATGGCTAAAACCATTTAACTTTTGGCATGAGTGAGAACTGGTGAACTGGCTCAGTCATTCTTATTTGTCTCTGCACAGACTCTCACACACAGCCCGTGAGACGTCCTCATTCACTATTGAACAGGACTCGTGCGGCCCAACCGCATTTGAAAGGGTGGGCGAGTGCTTTAAATATGCATACCATGCAGCAGAACATCTCCCTCTCCGGAGGAAGTGAGTCAGAGACTGGAGAAAATGCTTTAAATAAGGGATCAGGCATGTGAGAGTCTGATATGCATATCTGAAAGGACAGTTACAGTTGAGAACAAAGTGCACCACGCATTACACATGATTAACAGAGGCTTTAAAAACTAGTGCATGGATACATGCTTTCTTGATGCACGTCTGCTTTAGAAAGTGTGCATATGTCCTGACATAATGTTTACATGGAGAGATTAATCAAAAACATTTTTACTGTTTTTTTTCTACTTTTGTTTTCACTAATATTCACCCTTTTGTAATTTAAATAATCTGTTTCTCATGGCCAATTCCTGTTCATCAACAAAGATACTGTTACAATTATTACTTGTACTGTATTAACATATTCACTAATATTGTGTTTTTATTGATTGCACATCAATAATGATTATTTGGTTATCATCGCTATCAGTCAAAAAGCAGAAAAAATGGTTCTGAACATCTGGATTATTTTGCACATTTGCAAAAAACATTGCATGTTGTTCATAATAAATATTAATTAATCAATAATTAAATTAATTATTATTATTAATTAGACTTTTTTGATGTGTCTGTGTTGTGTCATAACTAGATATTTAATGTAAAATCTGGGTCCTAAAGCAAAACCAACAGAGAACAATTAGTTTAGGAAAATAATTAAATAAAAAATCCGTTATTGAACACTAGAATAGTGTTCCAGAACTGGTATGAAAAAAAATAAATAAAAAAACCTGTGACCAATCTCTAAATTTATGTCCCATGTATTAACAGAAAGTACATCTTGTCTCCATCTCTGTAGTGGTGAATCAGTGGGAGTCTGTTAGCGTGGAGTGTGAGCGTGTGAAGCCGCCACGTCACTGCATTTCTTCTCTTCCTGTTCATATGAGTTCAGTTGTCATTTCTGGCAAGGTTTAGCTTGCCTATCTCTTTTGGCACAGTGAATTATGGGTTAGTTTGTAACAGCTTGCACACTTATGTACATTTTCTGTCCTGACTCTCTCCATCACTTCTTGCCCTCTTTCTACTTAATCAATAAAAGTGACCAAAAACCACAATTAGCCATGTATGACAGTGGATGTGCGTTTGTGTGCACAAATGTACCTGTTCCCTCTCAGCATGCCTCCTCTCCTCCTCTCTCCGGAGCTGCTCCATCTCCTCATAGCGCCTCCTCTGCTCTCTCTCCTGCTGTTTCCGGAGCTCTCTCTCCCGTCTCTGTTGCTGTTAGATCACAAACACATATTGTCATTACTGAACCTCCCATTCTTACAAATATATCTCAATGCTGACCTCAAATATCAGCCCAGCTTTACACTAACACATGCAGTTCCTTTCTCTACCTTTCTCTACCACTAGGTGGCAGTTTACAAGACAAAGCATTTCGGTAGCCATGCTGAATGGCCTTTCCCCAGCAGGGGCTGCTGACAGGAGCTGTGCTGAAACGAGGCGGCCTGACAGTGGACCAGCGGGAGATAGATGTGCTGAATGAGAGGCTGACGCCCAGCCGGGCCGCCTGATTCATCCCCACAGGTATTCTGCTCCCTCCCCTACTGAGAAAACCCTACATCACATAACTCAGGAATATCTCTACTGGCTCAAAGATCGTCGTCTTTCTTTGTTTCCCGTTTGAAGAATTCCCGAGATGTTGGGTAACCTTCCTGTGGACTGATCGTAGCTCAGAGTCTCCCAGGGACTTTAAAAATGGCAGTCATCTCATGAACAATTACACACACAAAATAGAGTACAGGAAGTGTATGTCTGTGTGTGACTGGAATAATAGCAAAGCATATTGTCTGTTTGTTCTGATAAGGTTGCAAGGAAAAACAATGCTAAATGCAAACAATAAAATACAACTAAGCATATAATCATGCATGAAAGCAGAAGAAAACACTTCCCATATCTTTTGTTGTTGATGTCAGAGGCAGTGTGAGATTGTCTCAAATTCATCTGTTACTTTGTAATATGGTAAATACCTAGATTTTTTATCCATACATCTAATGTTGTTGTTGTTGTTAATTTGTTGAGTCATAACTTGATATTTAATGTAAAATCTAGGTCCTACAGCAAAATCAGTTGAGAACCAGTTCAAAAAAGCTGGAACAAGAATAAAATAAAATGTGCTTTAAATAATATAATATAAATATAAAATATATTATAAGCAATATATAAATTATAATATACAATATATGAATGAATGCAATATTAAAAATATTATATTTACATTAAATATTTAGCTTTAAACATAAAATAAAATGTGCTTTAAATAATATAAAATATAATAATTACTTATAAAAATATATAAATTGATACAATATTATAAATAGATAAATTAAATATTAGATTAGATATTTAGCTTAGAAAGTATTAAAATAAAATGAAATGAAATGTGCTTTAAATAATAAAACAAAGCAAAATCAGTTGGGAACCAGTTTAAAAAAGCTGAAACAAGAATAAAATAATAAAATGTGCTTTAAATAATATAATATAAATATAAAATATTTTATAATAATTATAAGCAATATGTACATTAATACAATATTAGAAATATTATATTTACATTAAATATTTAGCTTTAAACATATTAAAATAAATTATGTTTTAAATAATATAATAAATTATAATAATTACTTAAAACAATATATAAATTAATATAATATAATAAATAGATTAAATATTAAAAGATATTAAAATAAAATTAAATGTACTTTAAATAATATAACAAATACAAAATATATTTGAAACAATATATAAATCAATACAATATTATAAATAATACATATATTACAGAATTATATTTAGATTAAATATTTAGCTTTAAAGATATTAATACACCATTCTAATGCTGAAGATTTTAGAAACATGGCTGCAAACCCCCAGTCTTTAAACTGTGTTTCTCATCCCTCTCTTCTTACAGTACCTCCTCTAGTCTCCTCCTTTGCTCCTTCTGCTCCTCGATGCGTTTCTGCCTCTCTGCCAGTAGTTGCCGCTTGTGTTCCTCATTCTGTTGCTGCTCAAGCTGTTGTCTCCTCAGGGCTTCGGAGCGTTCCTTATTGGCCAACTGCAGACGCAGGAAGTCCCGCCTCAGGGTCGATTCCCCAGGGATGTTTATGATGGAGCTATAAGGAAGACGTTAAATCATCTTTAAGTCAATCAGGTCTCCACTATACCCACATGCTTGTGCGTGTGAGCGGAAAAAGGTCTATGCACCTCGGCTCTCCTATGTCTCGCTCTTCCTCCTCCTCTTCACTTCCACTGTACTCATATTCCGTCTCGTCTGAAAAAAACAGATAATCATACAAGCATTGTAAGATGTAGGTTTTTAAGAATAAAACTTTTACGATTAAAGACATATTCAGATAAGGAATGTTGGGATAAAGCAACATGAAAATCATTGATAAAAATTTGCATGTTTTTTTTATTTTATTTTCGTTTTTTTAAAGTTACTAAATAGTAGTCAACTCTTACTAAAAATAATATTCAATAAATCATTTAATTTATTTATTTTGATAAATACAATACAATACATTACTGTAAAAAATAAATAAAAATAAAACAAAAATAAAGTACAATACATAATAAAATAATAAATAAAACATTTATTATTATTTATCTATTTTTTTGATAGAATAGATTAAAGAGATTCAGATAAGGAATGTTGGGATAAAGCAACATGAAATCCATTGATAAAAAAATTGCATGAAAAGTATTTAAGTTAATTTTTTGAAAGTTACTAAATAGTAAGTCAACTCTAACTATAAATAATATTTCATAAATAATTTAATTAATTCATTAATGTATTTATTTTGATAAATAAATAAATAAATAAAATACATATTGTATTTTATTTGTGAAAGTTACTACTGTAAGTAGTCAACTCTTACTAAAAATAATATTCAATTAATAATTCAAAAAATAAAACAAAATAATATTAAAAATATATATTGAATGATTTTTAAAAAATTTTTTTAGAATAACTGTAACAAAGTTTATTGCGATTAATTGGATGGCAGGCACGCTACAAATAAGGAAAGGAAAGAAAGGAAAGGAGGTGACTTGTGGCCAAGTATGGTGTCCCATACTTGGAAATTGTGCTCTGCATTTCACCCATCCAAGTGCACACACACACAGCAGTGAACACACACACTGTGAACACACACCCGGAGCAGTGGGCAGCCAAGGTGCCTTGCTCAAGGGTCTCGCCAAGGGTCTCATGGTATTGAGGGTGGAGAGAGCACTGGATATTCACTCCCCCCACCTACAATCCCTACCAGACCTGAGACTTGAACCCACGACCTTTGGGTTACAAGCCCGACTCTCTAACCATTAGGCCACGACTGCCCTAATGTTTGGTGAAGTTTTGTTCACGCATCAACAGAGAACAGCATAGACTAAAAAAAACTCACCCCTCTCTCCCCTCTTCTTTTTGGTCCGGTCAATGTGGTCTTTGAGCTGGATTCGGACCTGTCTCTCATTGGGAATGTCTTTGATGAAGGGATGCTTCATGAGCTGTTCAGTACTGGGTCTCTGGTTGTGATTCTTTACTAAACAGCTCTCAATGAACGACTGAAACTTTTTAGACCTACAGAGAACAAAAAAAAAAAAACGATCAGTTTCCTCCATTTCGACTCATCAGTTTTAGATTTGAAGTGCATATTCAATACAATGAGAGGTCTGACTCACCACTTCTTGGACTTGAGACGGGGCGCTGGGTTTCTGGGTATGAGGAAAAGTGCTCGCATAGGATGCATATCGCACAGCGCTGAGAAAACAGCCAGATGTTTGTGTTTAGCAATCACCGTGTTCCTATAAAATACATGATGAGTTTCATACTGCATTGTGCTGAACTTACGAGGGGCTCCTTCTGCCATCTCAATCGCCGTAATTCCCAGAGACCACAGATCACTCTGTAACAAAACGGTGCTGTTAGGATCCAAACAAGACCCTCACACAAAAGCAATGAGGTGTTGTAAGAGCGTAATTAAGAATCGCTTGAAATACCTTGAAGTCATATGTGGCGTCTGGGTTCTCATCACAGGCTATGACCTCGGGAGCCATCCAATATGGAGTGCCAATAAAAGTGTTCCTCCTACCCACGGTACGGTCCAACTGTGCGCTCACACCAAAATCAACTGTTGAAAACACACGCAATCACACACACAGGGAAGATTTGGCCTTAATGTGTCTGCGTGCAGTAACGAGAGGAGAGGTCTTTGATGAAGTGCATGCTCCCATCTGCCTCTGTGCCACTCTTCCCTCGTCACCGCAGGCAGTGTTGTCATAGCAACCAGCCTGAACTGTCTCCCAAACTCAAACAACTCGATGACAAGCCCTAATAACTCCAGAGGAGGGTCACAGGTTCCTCAAGACAGACAGAATCAGCCGATATAAACTCACACAGACACACTCAAACCAGTGTTGACGGATTACAAGCTTCTCATAATTACAATTACTGAAAAAGTGATCATCTACAGAAGTTGTGAATAAAACGTAGCTAGTACGTACAATCTTTTAAAAAGTGCAGTTTTTTCTGCCATGAAACAATGAGGATACTTAAATGAGGTGACATCAAGAATGAATACATACACTACTATTCAAAAGTTTAGGGTAAGTAAGATTTTTTAAAGAGAAATTAATACTTTTATACAGCAAGGTCTAGGGATGTTCATTTCAGTTATTTTTCCTAACCGACGCTCGTGAACCGATTATTAATCGTTAACCGACAAGATTATTTTAAATTAGAACTGAATTAAAATAGAAAGAATAAGTGTCTGTGACCTGTTAAAAATACTAACATTTGTTTTTCGGGGATTCATTTTACGTGCAAAAGCAGCAAACAACAGAACATGAGGATTCACATGGTCATCATAGCTATCACACCACGAACATGCAGCGCTTCTGCGAGCAGAGAAAACTGTAATAAAGCTATATTATAACGAAATAGGCCTATACGAGAAATATGTTTTCACTTAAATAATAATTTAAGAAAACGAAAGAAAAACTGTGCAACAGTGGCCTAGTATGCAGAGTTTCGGTTCATTTTTGTGCTGCGCGAAAGGAAACCAGACGGCAGAAAGCAGCATCCTATTTTTTTTAGCCTTATTTTACAAAAGCGCAAAGATTTGTTTTTATTGTGAATGTACACAAATAAAAGCAAACCTTTTACAATTCCG
>JAUZSZ010000146.1:17576064-17586436 GCA_034780575.1 Labeobarbus marequensis
CCAACGCTACCGTTGGAGCTGTTGTTATAGCAACAAAAGACGCCCTCGGCTGCTATTTGTAACCAAAACGCTGCCAGATTTTTATTTCACTAAAAAAGCGCTCGTCAACTTTTTCTAGTCAAAAAAGACGCCAAGTGTGAACACGGCCTTACTTGTCATTTTCAGCTAATAAAACTAAAGCAGTTACCACAACTGTCAGAGTTCAATTCAGCGCCAACAAGCATGGTGCTCATGAAAATAAGCACAACCAATAAATAATGCAATGCACCTGGAACAATAAGCAAGACACGCTGCCATGGTAATCCGACAATAGCTGCCATTCATGTCACCAGAGGAGTAATTTATGAAATATGGTTCAGTGAATTCACAAAAACATGCATAACAGCTTAAGCTGAAGATGAAGCTGGTGGAATATGAAGGATAGATACAGGTTCATTTTGATGAATATAAATTTACTGAATGGGATTTTCAGAAAGAACAAGGTGTGCGTAACAAAAAATACAATGGCAATACTATGGTAAATGGTATCTTGGAGAAAGGTGTTATTGAAAAAGTATTTGTTAGCCCTTATGGCTAACCAGAAACCTAATGCACCTACACTCTTGATCAATGAAAATCTCAGAGAGGCAGGTCCAATATACTTTGGGAAATCCAATTGGCTGTATTCCCACTAACTGACTTTGTACAAATACATGATAGAACCTTCTTTCAAAAACGTTTCAACAGTACTGTATGAAGTACTATTTGACCTTTGGATATACTACAAAAATCATTTTCTTATATTGTTTTCCAGTAACAATATCTAATACCGCAACTTTTTTGCACTCTTTCATCTGAAGACTCAAGAATCATTATGAACTGCAGCCAGAAGGAAGTATGCCTGCCTTGGAACAGCCGGAAACAAACATGAATTTACAGTAAATTAAAAGAATATGGGTACAGGCTAAAAGTGGAATGACACAGTATAGTCAGCTCAGATTCTTTAAAACCAAGCGTGAGTTTTAACACCCAGCCTCAGAGTCAGTGTGGGAAGAATTAGCACAGAGCTCGGCGTTCGGACAGAGACCTTACTCTCAACGTCACTGCTGCCGGTTGTGAGCGGAAACCCCATCAATCTTGCCAGTGCTCTGAGCCCCGACGGAACATGAGCTTCCCGAAATCACACACCTGCACCGTCACCGTACGTGCAGGAACATCTTCTTCCTATAATTCTTTTAAAATAAACACTCACGTACCTATCTTACATAACTCGTGCATGTGCCTGAACCTGCATGACACTTCGTTCCTGAAATAAGACTGTGAAAACGTACAGTTCTTTACAGAGAAACATGCTGGAGAAAGTAAGGGTGTATATACCCATGCTTAACATCAAATTTGAACCCGTTTGTTCTCTCAAACAGAATGTTTTGCCTCCAAAACACATTCCTACAGATGGACAGGCATGAGGAAAAACTGCTGACCAAAATGAGACCACCACATTCTGCTTACGAATGTAAAGATGCTTAAAGTGGCACATGTTTCTCCAGGCATTCAGCAGTTTTAAATGATACACCATTACTTCCGCTGCTTCAACTGTTACAGAAAAATAACACGAGTCAGACTGTTTTTTAATAAGCAAGTTCATATTTCTCATGGAAAGACACCTCAGGCATCAGGCTAACATTGACAGAGTACACTAGCAGTCCATCAGCGCAAATGCAGCACCCTCTGTATTTTTCCCTTTCATTTTCTCTAGGGATTTTAAAAAATTCCTCAATAAGCTAAGCTCTGAACCAAACCAACCAGCTTTGAGATGATTCACATTATTACTGATGATTCGCAACATAATATACCTGAAAATATGAAAAAGGGACCATTCACACAGAAAAATAAGGGGTTAGAATTGTACCTTTTGGGGTACAACAGCTTGTCCCTGGAGCAGTACCCTTAAAAGGACATATTTTTTACCCCTAATAGGTACATATTAGTACCTTAAGGGTACGTATTACTACTCTAAGGTACTAATTTGTACCTATTAGGGGTAAAAAAAAATAAATAAAAAAAAATAAAAAAAGGTACAAAGATGTCCTTTTCAGGGTACTGCTCGAGGGATAAGTTCTTGTGCCACAAAAGGTACAAATTTAAACTATTATTTATTATTAATTAATTATTAATTATTTTTAAGTCACTTATGCTCACCAATGCTGCGTTTATTTGATCATAAATACAGTAAAAATATTGTAAAAAAATATTATTATTCAACACAGGTATGTAAAAATGCAAATGGCTTCTACAGGAACTTATCATTTAGTAATACTGGAGTTCATAGTAGGTCTATCTTGAAAGCTTTAAATGTTATTGTTAAAAATGTCATTTCTCTATGGAGAAAATGAATAGGAATTTACTAGGATTTGCACAAATTACAATGTCTAAGAATTCCCAGAATAACCAACAAAATACTTCCAACTTCACAAGGCGGAAACATACTCTACACAAATGCAGACATTGGGCTTGGCTCATGCACTGAGGGTGGGCAGTTTTGTTTCACATAAAGTGAATTCTTCCATTACTGTCACAGTAAAAAGTACTCAACCATAGAGTTGCTTCAAAAGCCATTAAACCAGTATTCAGGTTATTCAAGTAGATTCTATAAGCACGTAAATGTTATCTTGGTTACTTTTTAGATTGTTACTCCACCATAAAAGTAGTTGACCAAAAAGAGAACTAATTTACAGTTTGCACTAGCAGCAACACTACGAACGCAACTAGCGTGTTATGTTATGAATTTTGCTCGGACACATTTCATAATGCAACAGTGCATAAAACTGAGCATTGCATTTGCATTACACTATGTTTATTTGCACAAAAAACTACTACTTTATTATTTTTGTAGTAGTATAGTTTGAGGACAAGGCAGTGTTGTAATGGAATCAGTCAAAGGAATCAAAACATGCTTCAGTCACACTGCAGCTTTAAACCCCACCTGTGTCATTAGCATTTTGGAAGAGTCAATTCCATAAGGACCATAAATTAAGTGGTCCTCTTTTCGAGTGGGAGGCCATTCACTTGATCTCTTGAAAACACCACTAAGGAAGGGGCCCATCTGCAAAGCTTTACTGAAGTGCTGAATGTTAAGCTTTTAACTAGAAGTTCTGGTTTTGTACAACGTCATGTCCTTTTTAGTAAAACTTACAAGACTTTCAGCAAATTAAAAGTGAAAACTTCATGCAATTTATACTTAGCATGTGTTATGTGGGATTTATATAAACATAATGAAACAAAAAATAACAGGCCCACACAAACAATACACCAAAATGACTGATTATTAAAAATAAACTAGAACAAAGCCCTGAACCTTCCTTGGTACTAGTACACGGTGAGCCTTTGTAAGTTGAACTAAACTAATCTGAGCTCTCCAATGGAGAAGTTGCATGTAAACAAACCCCTATAGTCTAGAGCCATGTGACCGTGCTGTGTGTATTAGAAAGGCGTCTTCAAAGGATCTTCTGAAAGACCATTGGAGATTAGAGCATGTTTAGACATGCCATGTTGAATGACAGCACTGCAGCTCTGCACAGCAGAACAGAATGCCTAATAAACAATAACATACCTGAGGGGGAAGCTGAACCCATTGACCGGGGCAATACAGTAATGCAACACCAGTAATTACATTTCTTGTTAATCCCCATGCAATTAATCACCAGCTGTAAGAAAAGCAGGCATAAAGGAATAGTTCACCCAAAAATGAAATTCCAGTCATTTCCTCACTCTCATGTGTTTCCAAAACTGTATTCCTTTCTTTTATTCCATGAAACAAGCTGCTTTTTTCATAAAATGAAAGTACAGGGTTCAAAAAAAGACCATAGATGTCAATGTGCTAGACGTAGCAATGTGCTAGACATAGTTTTCTGAAATTAAAAAAAATAGCTTTGTGAGAGAAAAAGAGAACTTTCAAATCAATTTTCCCTCTCAGATCCGACATGCTAAATGTCATTGGTTCTCTCATGTCACATGACCAAGTGTGGCCAAGAGCAAATGAGATATAAGCACTCATTACACAAAATAAAGTTTCCAAATGGTGTTCGCAGTGATGCCAAAAAGAGAACCATTTCTGGTTCCTCAAAGAACCTTTCAAGAACAGTTCTTCATGAATAAAGTTTCTTCATGAAACCACAGATGCTAATAAAGGACCTTTATTTTTATGTATGGAAGAAGGGCGACTTCAACAACTTCAATCTGTTCCTCAAGATTTGGAAATAAAGTCATATAGTCCCCTTCCATGGTCTTTTCTTGAAGTTGACAGCATGTGGTCACCATATGAATTCATTATATAAAAACAGCAGCATCTACATTCAGCTAAACGTCTTTTGTGGAAGAAAAGTCATAGAGCTTTAGAAAAATATGCATGCGAGTAAATGAAAACAGAAATGTAATTATTTGGTGAAATATTACTGCAAGATACCACAGATATTTCAAAGCGGATCCCAAAACTAAAACATATCTTTCTGTACCCAAAAAATGCTAGAACACAAAACCACTGGGAAAAGTATAGCAAAAATTTCCATTTAAGGAAACTTCTCCTACATATAAACACATCTGGCAGGACCTCCAGTACTCAAATAATCACAAAACCTCATTAGTGCTTCATTGCTTTGATTCATTACTCTTGACGGTGCTCCAGTGATCATTCTTAAATCCAGGAATCCCCCCCACAACCGCTATCTCTCCCACATTTGCTCAGTAATGAGGAGGTTATGATGAACAATTGCTGTTTGCAGATAACAGGACTGAAAATCTTCCTACACGCAGGAGGGTGAGTATTAGCTTTTCATATGCGCTTTTATTGAGTAACATTGCCCCGGAGCACAAGAGGCAGATGCTGCTGGCCAGAACCACAAGACAAGGAAAAGACGAAAAATACTGGCTGACATCTACAGCTGGGACTCCCCCCGCCTTCCCTTGACACGACTCTGGGATGTAACAATCCTTTACCTAGTAATTATTCACAGGAAAAAACATGAGGCTGGAACTATATGTTCGTTCTTCCATGCTGGCAAAACAGGTTGAACATACACACACACACACACACACACACACTTACTGCAGAAGTAAAATGCAAATAGTAACACTGCACTGCACCGTGGTTAAGAAAGTAATGCAACCCATCTGTGACATATCCAACAAGACTTTTAAACTAAATGGATGGAGACAATAATTAGTGTTATTCTAGTATTTAATATGCTATTAAAGTCACTATTATACTCGGCTAAAAGGCTATATTGCTATGTTATAATATGCTATTACAGTATTTATTAATATTTTAAATTAGTTTTTATTTTATTTTCAGTTTTCTTTTTTTTCAAGTTTTCATAAATTTGTTGTGCATTTGTAATTTTTTATTCATTTTATTGGTAAATATTTTTATTTAATGGCTTTAATTTATTTTTATTTCAGTTTAGTAATTTTTGTACCTCAACTTAACTTCGGAACACAAATTAAGGTATTTTTCATGAAATCCAATAGCTTTCTGACCCTGCATTGACAGCAACACAACTGACAAGTAAGAACATTGTTAAAATTACGGTTAAAATTGCGGTTGAACCACTGATGCCACATGGAATATTTTATTGATGTCCTTACTACCATTTTGGGCCTGAACTGAACATGAATTCATGAACTTGAAGTTATTTTCATCTATTATTCATTTTATTTCAGCTTTATTTCAAATAACGATAACATTTTTAATAGTTTTATTTAACAATGACAATACTGATTAAAATCTCTTTGTATAGAACTAAGAGCAGATTTGATGCATAGTCTGCATAAAAAAAATTAATTCTGTTATCATTTATTCACCCTCATGTCGTTCCAAACCTGTATGACTTTTGTTGAAATATGAAAGATGATATTCTGAACTGTCATTGGGAACCAAAACAACATTGGACCCCATTGACTTCCACAGTACACACACACAAAACAATTTTCAAATATCTTATTTTATGTTCCACAGAAGAAAGTCATAGAGGTTTGGAATGACATGGGGATGAATAAATTCTGACCAAATCAAAAGTAAATAAATGTTCTTGTCAAAGGTTAACGTGATGTATAGTTCAGTAAAACCATCATCTGGGACTCTATATATGCTATATATGTAGCACCAAGCACATTGTCCAGATCTGTGTCAGCGAAACATAAAGCATACACTTCCCCTGTGAGCCAAGACCATGCGCACTGTACTGGGTGACCTAATTTTTAAGCACAAAAGATCCTGCAAGAGTGGCGAGCTCATGAGCAGACATGAGGAAAATAGCTTTGCCCATGGGTAGCGGCAAGGGAAAAAAAGCATTAAAGATACCTCACATGGAGAGACACAGGAAAGCTTGAGAGGGCCGCTGTACTGTTTCTGAGTCTAGAGAGTGTCTCAAATGCCAAACGCCTACACAGCGATGTAAACACAGACATGGTCGCTCAAGCCGGCAGTCAGGCATGGTGAGAGGTTTCCACAGCACAACCAAACCGAATACGAAAGATAAAACTGACTGATTCAGAGAGGAAACTTTCCATTCATAATACACAAAGTCTGAAATTGTTTCAGTAAATCCTGAGCCATCTGATGCAACGGCATCGAAAACAGTCAGGTGAGGCTAAACACTCACAGGTTAGATGCAGCCTAATCTGCTTTACATTACAATGTAGAGTAAAACCCCTCTCGGCTTCCCACAGTCAACTGATTACCTCACAAATCATGTCCAGACAGGACTCAAGCTGTGCAGGTAAGATCATGTTGCATAACTAACATGCCTACAATCAGGGTCTGTCATCTCACTCAACAGATCTGACACAAGCCCACAGAAGGAGCACACTGTCTGTGAGGAACAGCACTACTGCAGCATTCAGAGACTCCGCACACATCATACAGAGCGTCTAGAAACTAGAGCATCCGAAACAAAGAGCAGCACGAATCAGGCCAGCATTTCCGCACAATTTTGTTTACAAGTTTTGAAAACATGTTCTAACATCCAAAGTAATTTACATTTGCGATGAAAGAGAAGTAGTGACAGGCGTTTTCTTCTGTGCTGTGACACAGAGTGCAACGAATTATCGAAAAACATAGGGCGGGGCTTTGGTTTTATGAATCTGTTGTCTGATTGGATTTTGAGATGTTGGCATTGCAATAAAAAATGTAATGAATGCGAGCTTGGAGCGGCAGGGTTAATGATGGGAGAAGTCCTGCATATGTCATCAAAGACATTCATTTTTACCGGAAGATTCAGTTCTGATTAAAAAATTACAAAAGAAAAAAATATTAAAAATTAAACATATAAATTGATAAAATCATTTACAATTAGATCTACTGTATGACATCCATACAGAAAATAGATGTGTTTTCATTGATTATAATGACCGCTGTCTAGTTTTGCATTGGGTAAAGGAGTGGTCATACCACACTTTTCTTTCCATTCACATGCATGTGAATGCAGGAGGCAAGTTTCACTTTTTGCTGTGTTCCAAAGTTCAAGTTGTGTTAACTCTGACCAGTGAATTTGTATCATGTGAAGACGAGTGCCCAATAAAAGATTGATATGTCATAACATGACCTCTTAGCAGAATTAAAGAAGCAAAATCTGCAGGTGTGCACGTATATAGTGTTATTTTATCTTTTTGCATTTGGGAAGTATTATTAATTTTACGTTTAATTTATTTATTTATTTATTTTAAAGACACAGGAGAGCTTGATGTCATATAACGAACAGTGCAATTTATAAAGTTTCAAGCTCAAAGTCTAGTGTCACCAACCCTGAAGTCTTGCTAGAATCAGATAAACTGAAAAATCCACTTTCTCTCACCTCCTGACCCTCGTACTTTTCAGTGATTCCAGTTTGAATCTGTGCAACCAGGAGTTTCGCTTGACGTCGAAAAAGTTCCCAATTGCATATTTTCAAGTTGGGAACATGAATTTGTTGCATTGACCAACAGAAACCTGCTTGTCTTGAAAATGACTTCTGTTGAGAGCTGTGCTTTATACATCTTTGCGCTATTGCCAAAAAACAATGGATTTGTTTTACTGAAATGTGACCAAGTCTTGCCAGATTCAAATTTGAAATTGCATTTTATCCTGCCTCCTGGCACTGGTATGTTAACTACCAGTTTGATTTGTTTTAAGGGCCAGTGATTTTTCTTGTTGATGGGAAAGGGGAACTAAGTACCATCAAGCAGAGCATCTGAAAACCAAAGGACTCAGCATCCAGATCACTCAGCGCATACCGCTCTTACCACCCAGCCAGAGACTGCATGTCACAGAGAAATGATCTCAAACAGACCGAACAAAAGACAGACAGAAGCTGCAAATCCAACACAATATGTGCACATGTTTAACACCAAAACATCTTGATAGTATATCATTATCACATAATGGCGGGGACCAGGAGTGATGCTGTCTGCAATGCACACATTGCTGTTTATTATAGGCCTCACACTGCATACAGCATATCGGTCGGATACAGTCTGTGTGTATCAGTGTAAAACATCCAGCTATTATTTCACAAGGATGACACAAAAAAACGAAGAACTGCTCACGGTATACAGTGCGAAATTTGACAAACAAAATGACTATAATCACTTCGGTCGTGTCAGTCACGTTAGGGGTAAAAATAAAGGACTAATGTTTATTGAATAGGATGTTTCAATTATTATTCACACATTCATGCCGCATAAGGAAGAACTCCAGACGAACTGTGTAACGTTAGTAATAATAATAATAATAATTTTCCCACCGCTATTACTTCATCAGATGCTCGAGGACTAACAAAATAGTGCATCTTTGTGTTCAAAATTATTATATAAAATAATTTTTCTCATTTTTCCGATAATAAAACATCTCTGCATGTGTCTAAAATAAACATATATGTAATAATGTAATATCTCTACTATTACTAAAACGGTTCGTGCATCTCTAAGCTGTGTTTCTCGGTCAGGTGCATGATTATCAGCTCCCATATTTCCCCTCCATCATTAATGGCGAGATGCTGAACAATATATTTCACCCATTGTAAGTCAAAACATCTCACTGTATCTCTCCACTCACCCGCAGAGCAGACAGGTCGATCTCATCCAGACTCCTCGCAGGAGAGTCACTCGCCATGATTATCTGTTATATTCAACAATATAATGCCCGCAATAACATGAATACAGACGCCGAACTGATCCGTGTAATACACCAAACAGACTGGATTGACTTCAGTCGGAGCAGATGGAGCTCCCGGATGGTGCGGAGCCGCTGTTCTTCGCGATTCCCGGTGTATAAAACCGAATTAGCCGCTATAGGACTGTATGTGAAGGAGACATCTCGTGCTTGTACCGACGATCTGCTACCGCACGAGTCCAAAGCACCAGACCCAATGGACGTGTGAATCAGGACTCCGGCGGGGAAGGCGTGTCAATCACCAGCGCTTATAGGGCGTGGCCTCTGAGTGAAAGGCGGGGCCAAACTCAAACAAACAATGTATACGATAGCATATATATATATATATAATCTTGTATGTAATCTTGTATGTAATCTTGTATGGTTTAATAAATATAAGATAAATACAGATCTTCCAGCCTTCTCAGTGCTGGTTATGGCTGGTTGCATGCTGGTTTTAGAGTGGTTTTTACCCTCTCTTTAACTGGTCAGACTGGTTTCCCAGCCTGACCAGCTAAAACCAGCTATTTCCATTTTAAACCAGCCAACCATCTTATATTGGGGGTGGGGGGTTCAGCAAACTGTGTAATTTCTGCTGTAGAACAAAACCTGAAAATTTCTTCAAGTAACTAACTGTTATCTCAGAGTTTACTACTATAATCTGCTGATCTCAAAACCAGTAAAACAAGTAGTAAAACAAACAAACAAAAAACAGCTAAACCAGCCTAAGCTGGTTGGCTGGACTTAACTGGTTAAGCTGGTTTTAGCTGATGGTCTCCCAGCCTGACCAGACCTGGAAGTGGCCAAAACCCCTCTAAAACCAACCTGTTGACTTTGACCAGCTAAGACCAGGAAACCAGGCTTAGGCAATGCATTACATTTGAAGCTTGAACTTTTCTAACAGGTTGGTAATTGTCCATGAGGGGATAATGCTATTTTCTGAGATGTTGTTTCAAATTGAAGTATTCCAGTTTTAAATTTTCCTATGTTCTTGATTTTCTTCATTGCATTTTAATTACGCTTCAAATTCAGTCTGGGCGTACTTCCTTTTAGCGAATCGGTTCCTTTGAACTTCTCCAAACATTCAAAATAATTCATTTCGTTCATCATATTGTTAGGGGTGGTGGGAGAGTTGTACAATTAAAGGTGCCGTGGGAGATCTCGGAAAATGCTAACTTTAGCCTGATAGCACTGACAGACAATGTCCCACCC
>JAUZSZ010000146.1:17725542-17736792 GCA_034780575.1 Labeobarbus marequensis
GAAGTAGAGAGTAAAAGTTGCTAATATCTTTGATACTCAGTAAAACTACAAAGTATCTGAAAAGATACTCAAGTACAGTAATTAGTAACTATAAATATATTGTAGAAACTTAATTTCCTGTAAAGCTGCTTTGCAGCGATTTGTATCGTAAAAAGTGCTATACAAATAAACTTGAATTGAATTGAATAATTAGTCACATTTAGTCCAATACTTTACACCTCTGATCTATTGCACAAATGCTGTAGACTATTTAAAGTGGACAAGAGGCAAGAAAGCTAAGACTGTGGTGGCACTGAACTCCACTGTTGCACAAATCATTTCCATTCACAGGCATGCAAACATTGGAGAGAGGAAACACAAGCACATGTGAAGAAGTTTTGTTTTTCACTGAACTCTGACCTGTGAATTCATACAGTATGGTGAAAACATGTTTTATCAATAGAAAATGTAAATGTCCCATTGATCTTTTGACTCAGTACACTTAATACAGACTTCAAAGTTGCGTGGTTTACAGTGTTACAAGAGAAGGACTGTATTTGACATTTTTAATTTACCTGTAATTTGTAATTTATTACTGTATTTCATCATAACCAGTTGCTGATATCCATTATAGATTGCCTTTGCATGCTCAAAGCTAGTGTGCATGCACCTACTGTAATATTTAATGTTCAAGGCATTGTGAAGATTATAGGTTCAATCCCTAGTGATGTTGACTCAGTTGCATATAATGTTTAGAGAGAAGGTGATCACATATTCATAGTGACAAGCTCAGTGAAAACCAGCCAAGATGGTGAATGAAACCATCAACAAACAATAAAATGTTTATAACATTTTTAGTTCCTTAACTACTGTATACTGTACCTTTTTGGTGCTACTCTGTGTGTGTTAAATTTTGGTGACAAAAGGACCAAAATAGCATGAAAAACTTTTGGACAATGTATTCTTCTTAGTCGTTACTTAGCTATAGTGGTAAACAGTTGCTGCTAGTACTCAAAGTGAGACTCACATTGACGACACAAACATACTCCAGTTTGGAGCTCAATGTGAAACAGAGTCCTGTGAATCGATGGGATTTGGATCATTTAAACCAAGCTTTTGTGTGAAAACAATGTAAGTTCTGGATTGACCTGACTAAAGCTTTGTTTTATTTACTGTATTGGAGAAGTTAAATGCTATTTAAAGGTGACATATCATGGAAATCTGACATTTTCTGTGTTTAAGTGCTGTAATGCATCTACCAACCCAGAAAACATGAAAAAGAGCTACAGTATTTATTTTATTTATTTATTTATTTTTTTGGTAAGCCTTTCTTTGCAATCTTGTGAAAAAACGAGTGCATCAGAGTTCGCTCCCCCCGTGAAGTGGTAAGGGGATCTTATTATAATATTACCACCCCTTAAACTGCATGTTTCCACCCACGGTGCCGCTATTGTGTTTTCGCAAGCGACAACAGTGTACCAGTTCTAACGCCATGGCGAAAGTTCGAGCAAAGCATGCTAACTGTTCTGTCTTTGGCTGCACAGACTAGCACAGAACACTGAGTCCCAGCCTCAGAGGAGACAAGAGAGCAGTGCATTTGTTGATTTATTTACTGTATATTTAGTTACTCCCAGCTGTTTACCTTCACAGACATAACTGACTGTGGAAACTGACTCATGTGTTTTTAACATTAACTCGTGTTTATTTGACAGTTCGACAGTGCAATAAGACATGAAAGAGAACTTAGTTTAGTATTCACATGCCGTGTGACAGACGCTTTCTGTGCATTTGCTTTGGATGTGTGCACTTACAAAACCATATATAAGAAGTTTAAACTAATTTGGTTTAAAACACATGATTTCAGCATGATAGACATGATAATCAAAACCAAACAGATGTTTTTAGCAGAGTTGCGAAAGCAACAAGCTATGAAAGGAGGCAGGGAGCAGCAGCTCATTTGCATTTAAAGAGACATGCACGAAACAGCGTGTCGCTGCTTCCACTCAAAATAGGCATTTTCAAAACGATTTAATAAATTCTCTTTGGGGTATTTTGAGCTGAAACTTCACAGACACATTCTGGAGACACCTGATACTTATATTACATACTGTAAAAAGTGCTCCCAGAAACAGAATTCAAAACCCATTGTACGAATGTACAGTATGTATTTCCAAGTGAAACAAACTATTCAGAAAGAAAAAAAAAAAAAAACCCTTAAAGGGATAGTTCACCCAAAAATGAAAATTGTGCCATCATTTACTCACCCTCAAGTAGTTCCAAACCTTTGTGAATGTCTTTGTTCTGCTGAACACAAAGGAAGATATTCTGAAGAATGTGGGAAACAGAGCAGTTCTGGGGCACCATTGACTTCCATAGTATTTATTTTTCCTACTATGGAAGTCAATTGTGCCCCAAAACAATCTGGTTACAAACTTTCTTCAAAATATCTCCCTTTGTGCTTGACAGAACAAAGAAATCCATACAGGTTTGGAACTACTTGAGGATGAATAAATGATGACAATTTTCATTTTTGGGTGAACTATCCCTTTAAATTCACATAGGAATTACTAAAATGATTCATTTTAGACGTTTTAGTAGACAACATTTATTTAACATGTATTACAATTTTAATAAATATTTAATATGTAATATGTAACATTGAATTTTATTGATTGACATTTATTGGCCATAACTGGAAAAAAATTATAGCAATATAAAGGTCATTGCACAGTGAGTCCGAAATTTTCACACGTTAAAAAATAAATACGACCTCACGTTGTGTCAATCAGGTTTACACACTGCCTCCGAAACTTTCATCCATCATAAAAAAAATTCGGATCAGGTTTGATTTTCTGCGTTTTCGCATCCGTAGCATGCATTTTGATAGGAAAGGATGAGGAATACGGAAAAACGCATACAAAAAGTTCGGACTCAGTGTGCAATGGCCTTAACTGTGAATGACTGTTTTCGATTCAAACGTACAACTAGCACGTTCACTGCATTTGTAAAACTAATTTTTAATATTTAGATTGATGCATTTAAAAATGAATGTGGCAGTTTCCACTTTGTGTTCAAAGAACAACACAAACTCCTTCCGTTTCAACTTCCAAGTGCACTATTTTCAACATATGATTTGAAATTAATTCTACTTTTGCGTAATACAGAAAATCAGGGTGTAGGCTGCAGCCTTTAAAGCATAAAACACTTGCACAACAGACACAGAAGTCAATACAAGTCAGTACTGTATCATTTCGATTGATGTAGAAAGATTGCACTTCTGTCCTCAAAACAAACGCAATATTGCTTGTCACACTGGATGAACACCTCACAGAATTGCTTCACATGACGCTCTTAAAACTCTTTTAAAAACAGCCAAAGTTCAGGTGGGGGAAGGATCAGCACAGCAATGATAATGTCTCCTCAGCTGACTGGTGCCATTTTCCTCTGCAAAAGCAATAATCTGTCCCATTTAACTCCAAACACAAACATCACCCCAGGGGTCAAACCCAGAGCAACAAAATCATTCATCTGATGTTCCGAAGTAGCACAGGAAAAACAACAGCTACAGAGATTACAGACAGAAGCCTTAAACTACGAAAAAGTACTGTGGTTGTACCTTCAGGTCCATACATTGTTTCTTAACCTGGGCAGGATGTTCATAAAATGTTGTGGTATTTTGAGGTTCTTTTTTGTTAGAATAATTTCAGCTGGCTATTAAAAACTACAAAAATCACCTACATACTCTAAATTTTTAAGATGTGAAGAACTGTAGATGTGAGACGTCCTCTGATCTCCAGGAGAGAGGAAGACGCGAGAATAGAGGTCGGGGCTTTTTACTGGGTCATAAATGCCTTCACTTCCACTGCTAAACACACACACACCACCCACAGCCAACCTGTTTCCTTGAAAGTTAACATGAAATGATTCACAGCCCACAATCTCCACAACGTGACATATATACAGTGTTTTCAGTATAAACAGTATATAAACTTCACTTGGTAAAGTTACTTTACATTACTTCATGTGTTCTCTAGATGACAACAGACTGAAAAATAAGAAATCTTGTTGATGTCAGCTGCAAAGAAAGGTGGAACAACTCATTACATTGAAATATTAGCTACATTTTTTAATTTGGAAAAAAAAAACTTAAAATAAAACAAAACTAAAAAATAAATTAAATCAAAAAACAAAACAAAAAACAAAAGTAAACAAAAAATAAATTAAATACAAAAAAATTTACAATAAAACACACAAACAAAACAAAAACAATTTCAGACCTTTATTTTCTTTGAACTAACATGCATCAGTATTGCAATGAAGGAAAAAAATAGGTGGAACAACTCATTACACTGAAATTAGCTACATTTTAATAAAAAAAAACTGGAAAAAACAATTAACTAAAAAAAACAAAACACAAAACTACAAAATATAAATTAAAAACAAAACTAATTTTAAAAAAATTCAATAAAAATAAAAAAACTTAAAAACTATTTCAGACAATTAGTTTCTTTGAATTAACATGCATCATTATTTCAATGAAGAAAAAATAAACACGAGTCAGCCTCTGTAACTGAAAAGACCGATTTGGAAGAGCGGTTAACTAGTGGTTCATTGTGACTTGTCTTTAACACTTACATGGACAGAAGCTCTACATTAACCTCACACTTCATGTGGTGCTGAAGCATCATGAAGTCTTTCTCATTCTGAGCATGCTTGTTTTCCTTTCCTCTGTGCTCTACGCCATGGCCTGTAATTACCGCCCAACTAAAATCATTAACACTACGGCTTAACACGCCAAAGCCTCCAGGGTCCAAAAACCTCCTCTCTTCTCCTGTTCCCCCTCCCCTCTCTTTACCCCTCAGGCTCTTGATCCATTCTCTCTTTTCTTTCTGCTCTCCTCACTCCCCTCATTCCTGAGGATGGCTGGAGTCTGAAGTTCTGTAGGGTTGAGGGGGGGCATTTAAGGGCTAAATCCCCTGAGAGAAATGTTGAGAAGATTCAAACAATGTCTGAGCCGAGGGGAGCTGAGAGGGGGGTGTCACACAAAGAGGCCGGACCCCCTACCTTCACGGGTCATGTTGTTGTGACCATGTCACAGCAAGTGTCAATCAGGAAAGACATAGAGTCCCCTTTCATGGCACGGTTGAGGTTCTAGCAATGTGGGGTATTCCCTAGACCACTTCCCCGTCGCCCTCATTCTCGCACAGTCAAACAGCACGCCTTTCATACAAACCAAAACAACACCAGTGAAACAATCGTTTCCTTGATGACATCATCTCAGATCCTCCTCGGGACCTGGATGTTTGATGATCACAGAGGACACGGATCAGAGTGCAACTGGATAGGTATGTTGTGTTTTGCCAAATTTGGAAGAAAGGCTATAAGATCTATAATAAACAGCAATATTTGTCCTCTGGAGTTTCAGAGATCTCAAATGACACAAAACATCTGAGAAAAAAAAACAATATGTCAGCTAAACAAATTAATAAAGGAGGCCTGAGTTATGAAAGAGCAACTTATGAGCAATAATATTTAAAAATGATCAGATGACATGTGGCATTTCAATTATCTTACATATTCGGGAAGGAAACAACTCTTTAGAAAAATACACAACCATTCAAAAATCTTGGATGAGGAAGAGAATTCTTTGAAAAATTTAATCCAACTCAAACTTTTGAACAGTAGTGTATAGAGTAAACTGACATATAAATATATATGCATGTGTACACACAAAAACTTATTGAATTTTTTAATGAATTTATTTATTTTGCTCTATTTGTGCCATTATATGTGTAAAAAAAATTACAATTCAACTTCGGTCTGAATTTACAGATAACTATGGGCTATTACTGGAACTAGGGCGTTCAACTCTAACCTAATTCAAACATAGATGACATTTAAACCACAAGATTTTTACAGATTCAACTTCCTTAAACCTCGCTAAACACATTAAAAAGACACATCTACTATGTACAGTAACATTCTACAGCAGAAGCATTGCAACGATGCAAATTCGCAGTAAAGTTTAAAAATGAAGGGTGTAATTTTTGCAAACATAATGATTATATTCAAACAGGTTTCTTTAATACTCATTAACCAGTTGATACAACAGATAGTCCCACCTCAAATTCACACCACTGGCTGCTGCAGTGTTGCTATGTAAAGGCCAGTCAGGAAGCTCAAATCAACAAGACAGTGTTTACAACGAATCAACCTTACTCTTTACAACTACACATACTTTAGAAAAAAGTACACACTTCAGCTTTAAATATCTTCACAACTGCAAACAAGCACTAACAACAGCACCCTGCCACACACACCACCACAAGACAGATTTAATTCTTTTTAGAAAGCTGTTCTTGCATCTGGCAGGTTTACAATTCCAGATGTGGACCCAGTCTGGCATGGGCCTATAATCCAGCTAATGGCACATAATAACACTGAGGAAGCTGGGAAACCAAGAAAACCATCACTTTTTCCTCTCCATCTCCCCCTCGTTCTTTTATTCTCTCATTCCATCCCTTCCCTCAGCCCTGATCAGCTGAAACACACACACACACACAAAACACATGCTCAGGCTTGCACACACACATTCCCAGAGAATGAGAAACAATCTAAATCTCACATTTTTTCACCTGCAAAGTAACTCCATCTCACCTCGGAGCGCTCAGGATTTCCATCTCCCCGACGTTGACTCAAGTCTGTGACTCTGATCAGCGTTTACAGCCAGATGACATCACCCCTTTAAAAATATCTCAACAACCTCGGCCACAATAGAACTGAAGCGATAACAGTCCAGACGAGGCACAGAGAGGAAATCGAGGACACATTACAGGAGTGTGGCAGAATAATGAACCAACTGACTGGTCTTTATTTGCGTCTGGACTAGTATATTGCTCTAGGTGAGAGGTCAGTCTAGTGTTACAAAGTTAAAGTTTAAAAGCCCATTAACAGCAATTAATAAAGTTTTGACAAATTTACACACCACTGCTATGACAATAATGTCAGATAGCAACAATATCATTGGAATCACTTTCTGATGAACAATAAAAAATCAGTGGTCATTCAGAATCCACCCGACTTTGAAAGGATAGCGCATTTACAGTAGCAGAAGACACTTATAATAAATAGAATGCTACCATTTTTTGGTGTCGATGCTAATACTATTATTTTTGGTTGTTGTCCTTGGTGTATACAGCCCTTTGGTCTAATTTACCCACACAAGACTGAAATCTGAAGTTATAATTTACAGAAATCTCAGTTGTGTATGCATATATTATATTCATATTAATGAACAGCATCAAAAATCTAAAGTCTAAAGTTATCTTATGTGGGGGGGGCATTAATGACAAAAAATATTGCAACATTTTCTGGGATATTAGCCATAATGATAATTAGAGAATATTTTTACAGTTCAACTAGGAGGTAATATTTGCTCCATTAAAGTGATTTTTACCATTATGTAGACAATTTTCTAACCTTATCAAATGTATGCATCATCTTTTGTCAAACCCTTACGTTTAACTATTAAATTTAATTACACTAAAAAAAGATGCTACTAATCAACTGAAATCAGTATCAACAAATCCATATTTGCATTGCAGATGTGGCACAGACACTGCATCTAAAGTCGCATTTAGATATTTTTGATATCTTGATTAGAGGTGGAGTGCATGCATTGACACTGCATATACTTTTGCTTACATAATGTTATGAGAAAAAATCGTGACATACTAAAAAACAGATCTGAAACATGAGGATTAGTAAACAATGACTAAAGTCTGATACTCAAGAGATTACTAAAAATTACTAAAGAATCACTTTTCTATCCAAGACAATTATGTGTGATATTAAATTGCTATTTTCTTTTCCTTCGTTCTATACAACAGCATCAGGACCCATCTCAGTGCCTCTGTCCTGTTTAACAGAAAAAGGTGTTACCCAATACTGACACAAACAGACTCCAGAGCACGACCTGGTTCCTCCCTGAAGGCACAACAATGCAGTTACACACCCAGCTGAGCTCAAAAAGCTGACCCTGTTTCTGCCTGCACTGAAACTTCATCCACTCTCACCTTACAGAACTTACAGTAAAAGACACTAGGAGCTAGGGGACAAAAAATGAGGGACAGTGCAGAGAAAGAAGACAGAAAAGAGATTCCCAAGATCCAAATTCAGTGTTGCGTAACCCCATTATGAAATGTGATCCAGCCTCTGAGCGCTGGGAAGGAGCAGAGGAGCATCTTAACTGGGTCAGGCTGAGTGAATCATACTCTCCAGTCGCACGGAGGAGTTGCGCAGGGTCACATCGGAGAAAATTATACAGTCTCACACCCTTAACATCCTAATTGTGTCCAGGGACAAAATAAAAATGGAGCTACAGACTGAGAAAGGAAGAAGTTGATAGATAAAATCTAGAGCGCATCTATCAAGTGGATCAAAACATACAGCTCAACCGGTATGAATATCTGAACGACTCTTATGAGGCAGCTCTTTTTTAGTGAATCAATAACGCAAACAGTATAGTCACAAACAAATGACTCTAATGAGCTGGTTCTTTTAGTGAATAAAAACAGACAGTGTGAACAGTGTCAGCATCACAAAATACAGACTCTTTCGAGCTGGTTCTTTTTAGTGAATCAACAACATATTATTTAAATTGCATAATCTGATTTCCAAACAAACAACTCTTACGAGTCTGTTATTTTTAGTGAATCAAAATATATAGTGCAAAAAGCTTAGTCTGATTCCTGAACAAATGACTCTTATGAGACGGTTCTTTTTAGTGAATCAAAACATACAGCGGCAACAGGGTAGTCTGAATCATAAAAGAATGACTCTTATGAACTGGTTCTTTTTAGTGAGTCAAAACATACATGAACAGTGTAGTCTGAATCACATATCAAATCAGTTAGTTAAATCAGTGTTGTCACTGACTGGTTATCATGACAATGAGTAGTTAAAGATGCATAGTTTTAATCATAGAAGAATCATTTTAAATTGATTTATTACTGAAATTCTCACCCAGCTCATTTCATAATTATGTTCTTTATCTAATGTTATCATAACACCCACACTGATGTTTTAACATTACAGTTAATCGCCTAATTTAGACTTCACTAAATTTAGACTGTCAAAAATCACATTCTACAAACCTCCAGCCATGCAAAAGTGGGAATAAAAACGTGCATGTATGTACAGAATGAACAGGCAGCACCCTTCACCATAGCCACTTCCCTCCCTCTTCTTCTTAAGGTCAATAGGTCACATTCCTTATCCTAATTTGGGCCTCAGCTACAAACAGGCAAGCTAGGTTAATGTGCATTCGGGTTTCAGACATCTGTACCAAACATGTTACGCTTAGTAGCAGGCAGATCACCCAAGTCATGAAACATCTAATGCAAAGCATCGCTGGATCTGGCTCTTATGACCAAACATGCTGTGATGCTCAGCAGAAGAGACAAGGATCAATGTCCACTCTTCAATCCTGCTTCCAGCAACTGATGGCTGATGTGATAAAAGAGCGGGAAAAGTTTGGTCTCGGCACCTAAAAGTCTGTTTGTGCATTCCAATACACAAAGAGGTCAGGACCAGAAAGGAAGGAAAAACTAAACGATGCACCAGCTCACAGATAAACCATCCACAGCATCTGAGCAGAGAAACATCTCAACTCTATTTTTGCTTCACCAACAAAAAAAGTTCCAAACAAAGTAAAAGCAGAATGTTTCTGAGTGACACACAGTAGTGGTGATACTGAATCAAACAGTGTTTTTGAAAAAATAATCGAATAAATGGTTCAATGACTCACTCTTAAAGATAAGCTGAATTTGAAGCCACATACTAATTTTAATTTTTTTTTTTTTTTAAGTTTGATGAAGGGTTATGAACCAGTGATCAAACAAAACAATCAGCTACAAGGTGAATCGCATCATTAGAAACTTTGATCTGAAGCAAAAAAGTATTTAAAAATCATACAAAAAGACATAGTACAAGACTGTGTACTTAACACCTTAAATGAGGAAAGAACTATAAAGCATTGCAAATGACAGTGATGGATAACCATGAAACATCATTTAGATTCAGTAAAAGCATCCACTGGAATTAACAATCACATAGCTCACATTTGGTTCACTGGACCTACTTGCTCATACTTAGGGGTTTGTTTGAATCCTTCACCACAACCGAAAACAGTGGAAAAAATCCCACAGAACAACACTAAAGGAGGGAACCGTGGGTTTTTTGCTCAAGGGTATGATGGTGATCAGGGTTCACAGTAATTCTCCGTGAATCACCCATTCCTAAACCAGATCTTTAACCACCACCACCAACCTTCCCTGTGCTAAAAGCCTAGATTTTTCACAAATGTACCACGAGTTTCTCATAAGAACATCTCAGCTACCCTCAGGGTAACTGGCATCAGCAATAATTCAGCACAACTGATTCGATAACAACAACAAAGGAGTACTGACAGCTCAACAGATCATTACAATCGCTCACAGGAAATTGTGGAGGCTGACAGAGCAAACCATCTGATTTTCCAACGCAATTCGCACAAACGGCTATCAAAGGGAGGTGGTGGACAGTGGAGAACCCAGAGAGCAAACCAGGTGTACTACACATGACGGTACAGGATGAGAATGCACTGGTGGGAAAAAAGTGGGTTATTTGGAAAAACTTATCTGTAATGTGTCTTTGCATTAAATGGAGAGTGTATAAAGTGCTAAATATAGCCTGGTGTTATCACCAGAACTAGAGACTGAGCCAAAGAATGGGATGAGACTCTAGCAATTACCCCCAAGCACTGCATTCTTTTAACGTTTGAGTTTAGGGCCAAAGGGCTTTAGGGTTGGGAGGGGTCAGGGTACGCCTGTGTGTTTTAATGGGGGTGTGAGATGCTGACAAATCAGCGCTCACCCTGTGGTCGGGTTACCACCAAAGAAATGTGCATTTCCTTCACAGGACATAATTTAAAGCATCACTTACAACTTTAGTATATACAACTAGGGCTGCAACTAACGATTATTTTGATAATCGAATAGTTGGACGATTATTTTTTCGATTAAAAACTTTGTTTTTTTTTTATTGACCAAAAAAAAAACCACTTCCACATTCTGCCCAAAGTTCTTCAAACAAACGTGCCAACTGAATGCTATGAAAACATACAGTGCTTAACAATTTATTAGACCACCTGTCGTAATAAAGAGAAAACACAAATATTTTAGGAATTTGTCAAAGAATTGTTTAAATCTAAAACTGTTATTGTCATTTATT
>JAUZSZ010000146.1:17832841-17844749 GCA_034780575.1 Labeobarbus marequensis
AGATGGGATTATTGTTTTGTTTTGTTCTCCTCTGTGTAAATGCTTGTAGTCTAAACTGTAGTACATGTATACACTCGTATGTGTGTGCTTTCTCTGTACAGATGTAAATAATTGGAAAATGTTAAAATGGTACCCTAAAATTGGTTATGAGAAAATGTATGGGAAAAAATAATAAATAAATGTTAATGAGAAATTGTATGTTTGTTAAGTAGGCTTGGTTTTTATTCTCGGTGTTGGCATAATCTTGTGGTCACCAGTATGTCCACAAGGTGGCAGTATGTAAGCGTTAATACTACATGGAAATCATTTTGGTTTATTCTTCAAATCAGCACAAGAATAAGAGTTCTCCAGGTCTTTGATTGTGTATTTCAGTATACAATCTGAACTGTCCCCCCATTTGAAGTATTAATGCAGCTAGAAGTATATAAAATTATCAGTATATAAAAAAAATTTGATCAAGTTATAATATCAGCAAAACCATTAGAGAAAAATGTTACACTGAAAATGTTCATGAATTTCTAAGTATTTGGTTTGTTGCCTTTTGCTTTATTTGACAACAGCATTCAAGCTTCCACTGGTTTGTGTAAAACTTGATCATATTATCCAGTATCTTGTGCTTCAACTGAAGAAAGAACACCTGACCATCTTTGCAAAGAGTCACATGATCGATGTGAAATTTTTCTGATTGGTGACCTAAAAATAGTGCAGTTTTCTTACACATTTCTCAAATCGTAAAATGTTTTAAAATTCTTAACTGTATTTCAAGATGTAGATTAAAAAAGATTTTCAATGTGATCTCAAACATTAGGACACTATTTCCTATATATCTGTTGAATACAGTACAATTATTGCTATATGCACTAACATTCAAAGGTTTGGGGTTTGTACAATTTTTTAAATATTATTTATAATATTTTATTTTTTATTTTTTGAAGTCTCTTATGCTCACCAAGTCCACATTTATTTGACCAAAATACAGTGATTTATTAAATATCATTTAAAATATTTGAATAATGTAAAAAAACCAAACATTTTATTTGAATATATTTAAAACGTAATTTATTCAAACTGAATTTTCGGCACACATCATTCCTTCAGAAATCATTCTAGTATGCTTATTTGGTTCTCAAGAAACATTTCTTATTACCTATGCTGAAAACGCTTAATATTGTTAAGAATTTTTTTCAAATGTACTGTCACTTTGATAAATTTAACTCCAAACTCATTTTTTTAATTGACATATTTATTTGTAATTTCATTAACATTCATGTTTATTTATCTACACAAATATATATTATAAAAATGTAACCTGAACAGGTGTTCTCATAATGAAATGATTATTTATGGAAACATAAACAGAGTCGTTCTGTCGCCCCCTCGCGGCTGTAAAAATCACAGTCGCCTTGCGTCATGAGAGAGTGACAGAGAGAAAGAGAGGGAGAGGGGCTGGAGAGACACGCGCACACACACACACACACCGCTCCGATCGGCGAGCTTCACCGCGATGACAGTCCACATCTTACACTGCTGACTCTAACGGCGGAGCCCTTCAGATATGGCGGGGCTTCGTTGAGAGGGGCAGAAAATCTCCGAGCACTACCGTTCACCGAACAGTTCGTTCTTGGACACGCGTCTCCCGCGGCTCTCCTTATGCACCGCTGCGACGCGGAGAAACGGCAGCAGCGCTGAAAGAGTCGAAGAGAGAGGACGAGAGTGATTTTTACCCCCTTGAACGGACAATGGCGGACCGCGATGCGCTGCCCCTTCCATTGGAAGTGCGGGCCAGATTGGCTGAGCTGGAGCTGGAGTTATCCGAAGGTATGATTGACATTTTCAATGACTTATTTCGTTCGACAGTACGGTTGTTGCGGAGGATACGTTAACGGCCCCCTCCTCTCCTCCTCCTCTTCCTCCTCCCACCCCAAAACCCACCACCATACCAACACAACCAACACCAGATGTTGGAGCCAATTATTATCCCTGCAGCAGCACTGAGGTTGTGTTCGTAAAGGCTTTCCTTCGTTCGTTTGCTGTAACTCCCGCCGCATTTTCTTTGTTACAATGTATCTATTTGACCTTGAGGAAACCATTCAAAGACTTCAGAATTGATTTTTTTCCCGTTAGGATTCTAAAAATGCGTGTCCCTAGAGACCAACGGTCAAAATACCGCCGTGGAACCTTGATGTACCCGTTGATATTTTTCAATTTCTGGGGCTGTGTTGTTATTTATGCCAGTGTAATGTCTTCAGTACACCAGTAGTTAGGTAAACAAGCAGTCCCCCACAATTGCATCGCCATATATGCCATCTTTACACTGCAAAAGCTGTATCTGAAGCTGCATTTGTACCACAATAAAGATGCAGTCTAATGCTGCATAAATTCATTTACACAGGATATCATAGATATAATTATTAGATACTAATATGAACAGAATCCACACTTTTAAAATGGAATTATGAATATAGAAACATGAAATGATGGATGTATGAAAATACATGTCATTACAGCAACAAAGTTTAATTCTGCCTGATGCTACATTCATATTATTTTTCTTATCACTTAGATAATCCCAAACATTTATAATTATACATTTCTGTTTCCATTTCTATTTTTTAACCATATTTTTTTTTAATCGCATTTCAAGCATAAAAGACAGATAATGCAAATACATAGGATTTTTACCCTAAGTTTTGATGCAGTAGTATTTAAACAATTATTGGACTGCAACAATAAAAGCACAATTTACAAATATTTAAATGAGTAAGTGTATAACATTGCATATAATATTCATGCATATTTATTCATAAATGTTTGTAAAAATACTAGTTTGAGATGGGCTGATAATTGTTTGATTACTGATACTTGGAACTTCATTGGTTATTAGATGTTTAACATTGGGAAACCAATAATTAGTGGCTCAAAGCTGGTAATTTTATTATGGCTTTTATGCAGCACTGTGTGATTTGGAGTCTGCCAGAAACACAGGCATGTAATATTTTTATCATGTGTCATGTTGAGAATCTTGGCAACTGACATAAGCCAACTGATTTGAGTGAACTGTTTGCTAATGTTCCTTTTTCCCGTGTAATTCTAGCACCTGGTGGTCCTTTGTCATATGCGTTTGTGTGTGTGTGGCATGTGCGATTGTCTGCTGTGTGTAGATCTGAACCATTTAAGGCGATAAGTGCTCATGTATTTGTTAACCCTGCCTCAAAGTTCCAGCAGACAGCAGGCCTGTGTCTCCAAACCATCCTAAACACACTACAGCAACCAGTGTAGCACAAAAACAGCATCATTTTATATCTTAAAAATTACAGTCAGTGGGTTTATTGGGCATATAGATCACAAATATTTTTGTTTAGTGTCAAATTTGTCTTACAGAAAGCATTATGGCTTCTAAACTGTCTGTTACATGTTAAGATTTAGTGTATCAGTAACCAAAAAAGTTAGATTTAGTTTGCGGGTTTTAGAGGGGTTTTGGAAGCTGTCTGGCTGAGAGACCAACTGAAACTAGCTTAGAATAGCAGACCAGGCTGTTTTAAATGAGCATTTTCAGCTGGTAAGTTAATAAAACTGACATTCGTGAAAATTAGTCACGTTTGCCTGAGGAGGTAGCCGTAGCAACAGCTGCTCGAGCGTTTATTATGGGATGGTACTTCGCTAAAACAAAAGTCATGTCATTATTTGTCACTGTAGTATAAATGTACATAAGAGATATGTCAAAAACGTTACACGTTTAGTTTGCGCAAAAGTTGAATAATTCACACACTCATGTAAAATTAAGCATATAAACCAGTCTTTGCATTTATGGAAGCCATTTTTAATTGATTTTTGAATGTATTATTTCTATTTTTGTAGTTGTAAATGGTTCTAGAATGGCAGTGTGTGTGTTATTTAGCATGTTCAAATGGCAAACACCTCCTTTGCGTTCTATTCAGAGCCAAACTTAATTTCAGCCAAACTTCACTTAAAGATGATCACAGGCTGCTCCGTCTGCAAGTGGACACGAGTATTTTTAGCCGCCCTTCAAGCTTCGTTAGCCTTAATCAGCTCGTTTTGCATTTAAACGTTTTGCCTCACTTTATGATTGCGGTGGAGGGAATATTCTGGCTCGGTTCCTTCTTTCTGCAGCACTGTACGCTTCCTCTGAACCTCTGCTTGTGTTTGTGTTTGCCTTTGTAGAAATAAGATGCTCCCTTGCCATTCCAGCTTAGCTTGTGGTGCTGTTTAGCACTGCGCTCATGGAGAGGTGATTATCTCAGTGTGTTGGCACAGGATGAAAGGCCTGGAAATTACTGAACGTCTGCTCATCAGAAAGATTTGCGTCTGTTTGCTGACCTATAATGCCCTTAAGGACAATATCGTGTTTGTAAAGTTGGTATACAATGTAACAAACGTATTGTGTGTTTCGCTGCCTCCACTTATAAGTCAAACTTCGTTTTGAGGTTTTATTTATACTATGTATCTTTTACATTTACGTGAGGCTTGTTTGCATTGATTTTGAGTTACATGGCTTGGAAATCATCACCGGATTGTCGAGAGTTTCTCTCAGTGGTCTTCTGTGTATTCTGGCAGACTCTTAATGGATACTGATTCTTCAAACTCAGTATTAGTCTCGTTCATGTCAAATAAAGGATGAATGGATCTCATCTAACCCTCAGGGTAACACTGTTAGTAAGTGTAAAGGTTAAGTTGTTAAACAGGGGTCATGCTGGCTGTGGAAGAAAAGAACCCCTATCTGACCCCGATTTGAGGCCTTGCCTGTTGAGAATGTCAGCACAAATGACTTTATCTGTATGTGATGATGTTTATTATGTTTTGTGTGTTGATATCATTTTGCACCCTTGACTTTAGTGTTCACAGATTTATGTAACGTACAAATGTTTCATCACAAAAGCCTTTCTCAAAGAACTTTCTCCAAAGAACCAATTTTTCTTTACAAAAAAGTAGAAATAGTTTGTTAGTGTCAGGTGGTATAAGTACAAGTAATATATGTACGTGTGTGTGTGTGTGTGTGTGTGTGTGTGTGTGTGTAAGGAAGTTCAGAAGTTAGGGGTCATTACAATTTTTTTTAAAGAAATGTAATACTTGTATTCACCAAGGACGAATTGAGTAACAGTAAAGACTTTTATTGTCACAACAGATTTCTATTTCAAGTGAATGCTGCTCTTTTGATGAAATTCATCAAAGAATCCTGGAAACAATGCGTCATGATTTCACAAAATTTCACAAAAATATTAAGAAGCAACTGTTTTAACATTGATAATAATAAGAAATGTTTCTTGAGCACCAAACCAGCAAATTAGAATGATGTCTGAAGGACCATGATTTCTGATCCATATTAAAGATTTATTTTCTAGATCTGTATTACCCTGTAAAGAAATGTTTTATTTTGAAAGTCTAAAGGAGCTGGATTTTTAGCGTATTTAGTCAGTGTTGCTGTATGGCAAATGTAGAAGAGAGAGGAAGTGATGGAATGTTGTGAGGTATGTAAGGGGCTCTGATGAGAGCTGACAGGGGCTGTGCTGTGGGGTCGAGGCGCCGCGTGCGGTGCAAGATAGCAATGCTGAGGTTGTGTCACTGCCAGTTACCTGTGCTTGGACATAAGGAGATCGTGACATTTGCTAAATGCCATAAATTATTCGTAAGCTGTGCCAGACAGACGCCATCTCACTGCTTTACCTGCAGTTTTAATGTTATATTTATCTTTGCTGGCTTTTGGTTGATTTAGTAGGTAGAGTATGGTTTGTTTACCTGTAGAAGTTATGAACAGATGCTGTAGCATCTGGTGTGACTGACATCATTTCCTCTCCCCATCTCTTTAGTCTCTGTGGGAGCAAATACCACGAGTCCCGGTTTTCCCCCACTCCCATGTGTTCCATAGAAAAATGAATATCAAACAGCACTTCCATGATCACGGCATCACACCAGCATTTTTTTATTTTCCTTGTACATCTCACTTCCTCATGGTCCAAATGTAGGTTAATGAACTAAAACACACCTCTTTACCTCGCCTTATACTGAGGTGTTCTAGGATGAATCTCATGAAGCTTCAAGAACATGTCCATGTCACATTTCACCCCACATCATTAAGAAATTCTATTTTGCATAAAGAAAATGAGCTCTATTTTGGGATCTCTTTTGCATTGTGGCATTCTCATGAAAATTAAGCACAGTCCCTCATTCTTATCCACCAATTCTCAGTGCTATAATGCAAACAATGTCTATGTATGTATTACATTTAAATGTTAAATATTGACAAATACTACACACGCACACACGCATATATATCCATATTAAATTATTTATACATTATAGGACTGTATGTTGACTTTAATTTATGCTAATATAATAAAAAGATGTTTTTTATGTTTTTTTTGTTTTTGTTTTTGTTTTCTTTTTATGAGAATCACCAAGAAATACAACATCCTGATACATTACAATATTGATTTATCTTATAAGGGAAAATGTGCTTAGGTCACAATGCAGGCTTCATTTCTTCATACAAAATATACATTATGTGAGATTTTTGAGATAAAATCTAAACAAGACTCATTTTTGATAGGTTTTCGTAAGATACACCATCTAAGAAAGCGAACTTGCACTTGCATCTTCATGAAGCGTGATAAAGGAGATCTATTACCGCAAATCTCCTTTGACTGCTGTTAGCCTTGTGGGATTATGTCATCCGACTGACCTCCAAACTGCTTATCCGCCACTTTCATCCAATCACTGTTGTCCATTGACCCTGTGACCCCCCCTCCCCACTCAAAGCAGATGTTAAGGTCTAATTGAGAGGACTAGTAAGACAAAGTTGTTTTTCTTTGTCTGAACAAACATATAGTATTTCACAAGCTTGTACAAATTGCAGTTGCACAAGAGACTTGGAAATCTTGTTAGTATATGTTTCACATGTTCAACCTCCAAATAACCTTAACGATATTAAACTAAGATTAGAGTTACACAAGTTCTGTACATGCCTGTACACATCCAGTTTCCCACGTTACGCATGGATTGTCATTTTTTTCATTGTAGTTGTTGTTGTTGTGACTGTTGGAAGAGTGTCATTTGATGCCTATGAGATAATCTTGCTGCATCAGTCCAATGTAGCATAACTGGAGCCATTGATGTTGAGGGAGACGTATGGACAAGTTCAAACTGTTACATTTCATTCCAGTCCAAGCTTAAACTGCTTGATTTTATTCATAGACTTAGACACTTAATAAACGTTCCAATTTGCACCATTTATTAGTGTAGAAGCCATTTATTGCCTTATGAAAGGTAGTAAACAATTTCACACCTTGCTGACTTTCTCCACAGCTTCAGTGAAGCTAAATCTGTTCCTGCACTTGGAGGACATTTCTTATACAGGGAATTGAGTGCATATGTGATTGTGTAACTTGATGCTGCATTTGTAACCAAGCCCTCATTCAAGAACACAGCTGCCTCAAAGAGCGCCTGTTCGGCACTCTGACCGCTCTGCAACCACATCCGGCTCACGTTGACCTTTAACCCCATCTCTAAGCAAAAGGTGTAAGCTCATTTCCTCCAAACCTGCCGTCTGTCCCGATTAGAGAAAAATGTGCTAAGTAAATACGAAGGGAGACATCTGGTGTTTCATAATGCTGTAAATAATGCGTTCCCGAAATAACGTCATTTGCTTCCTTATAGCAGCTGAAAGCATGTCCTGGTTTTGAGGACGTAACTCGGACGTTGTTTCTTTTTCCATTTCCAAACACTCCCATGTTTTTTAGGGCTCTATGAAATCCATTTTATTTTTTCCCCAAACTCCGTTTAATTTTTGTCTAAATTCCATTTTTTTTTCATTTGAATTTTTCTGCATCCGTTTTTTCTGTTTTAATGGTTAAATCTAATTTTTTTTAGTCAAAAAGCATGTCTAATTAATTGAAATGATGAAACTTAAGTAATTTATTAAAAGTTTAACAAAAATTACAGTTTTAAGGCCCTATGAAATATGTTTTATTTTTTTCTCAAATTCAGTTTTAATACATTTTTTTTTTAACCAAATACTGTGCTTTTCATTATTTTTCTGGGTTCCATTTTAATGGTTTCATTAAATTGTAATAATCAAAAGCATCTCTATTTAATTGATTTATTATTTAATTAATGTATTTATTATTATTTTGTGTCTTTTTCTTCAGAAATACTGTGTTGTGTATTCACATTTTTCTGCTAAATAAATTCTGGTAAATATTTTTTTTTCTGGTAAATGTTCCTTAAAAAATGTTTTAATAATAAATATTATTAGTAGCAATACTATCATTACATTAAGTAATATATTTGTCATAGTTTCTTCAAGTTAAACTTTTTTTTTTTTTTTTAAAGATTTGTTTTTGGCGTTTTTGCCTTTTATTTGATAGGACAGTAGTTAGACAGGAATCGAAGTTGGACAGATAGAGGGGGGACGGGATCGGGAAAGGTCCGCGAGCCAGGACTCAAACACGGGATGCCCAAAGTGCAACGGAGCTACATGTCGACTCGCTGCTCACGAGGCTATCGGCGCCAACCAAACTTTTTTTTTTGACGGGTTGTTGTGAAGACCTTTAGGTTTTTGTTTGATATGACGATAGTTGCTCAAAAGAAATGGTAAAATGGTCATGAAGTGAATCTCAGAGCAGTTCTAGAGATTGTTTATGTTACTCATATATTGTGGTGGCAGAGAATTAAAACAGTAAACGAAACCGCGTGTCTGCTCTATTCATTCACACAGAGATGTGCAGAACATACAGTATTCATATTTAAATAGTATTTTTGGGGCTTAATATTCATAGACACTAGTCCATATCATGTTCTGATTTAATTGTACTGGCCTACTTTTGATTTATCCGTCCAAAATATGGCGAATTCCATGACATTCCAAATTATACTGTAAATTCCATTTTTTTTTTGACTGGATTCCACAATATCATCCACGTTTTCCGCATCGTGGAAATCATGGGGCCCTATTTTTGATTCCAGTGCTAATATTTTTTTCTTGTGTTTTAGGTAACTACTTCGACCAAGGGCTGTAATTCAGTCGTTAAGCCTTGATACACTCGTAATTGGAGGTGAAAGTGGCGTTGAATGGGTTTAATAAGTGAAATATTTTACCACATTAGATTGCACATGTGTTGGGTTTGGTGTTAAAACGTAACAGATGTCTGCATTACCCTTCGTGAACCTTGATGACTACATGTAGAGAGAAGGCTCGATTTGTTTCAGATGGAAATCTTCAACCCTTCTGAAGAAATCTGTAACATTTAGGTTTTAAAGCTGGAGTGTGTAATTGTTTCGATATGTGTACTTGTTCTATCCAAGCCTCATAATGCAGAGACAACTATCCGAACTCTTGAAAAGTGTAAACATGATGGTGCTATTAAAACATTGCTCTGAACATCATGACTACAGCAACATTGACTCAAGCGATGGTGTGAGTTTGGGGCCGGACTATCTGTTTATTTGACCAATGAGTGTTCAGGAAAAAGTTTTTTTGGCAACACTAGAATATGCACACTTGCATGGCTTTCTTTTGCAGAAAACGAAAGAAGATATTTCGATGGATGTTTCAGCTGTCCATCCAATGACAATATTGCATTGTATGGACAAAAATGAAATATTTCCAAATACTTCATAGAAAAAGAAAGCCATACAGGTTTGGAAAAACATGAGTTTGAGTAAATAATCACAGATAAAGTCTCTTATGCCCACCAAAACTGCATTTATTTGATCAAAAAATATAGTTAAATAGTAATATTGTGAAATATTGTTATTTGTTACAATTTATAATAGCTGTTTCCTGTGTGTTTTAAAATTTATTTTATTACTGTGATGCAAAGCTGTTTTTTTTAGCAGCCATTAAAGTCTTCAGTGTCACATGATTTTGAGAAATCATTCTAATATGCTAATTCGCTGCATATTAAAATTATTTCAAGAAGCATTTCTTATTAAATGTTGAAAACAGTTGTGCTGCTTAATATGTTTGTGGAAACCATGATACAATTTTTTTGATGAATAGAAAGTTCAGAAGACTGGCACTTTTGATCAATGTAATACGTTCTTATTATTCTAATACTTTCAAAAAAAAATTTTAACTTTTGAATGTTGTTCTCCACATAATTAATGTCTTTTATTAGCAAGCAAGCAAGCATCATTTTTACTGTTTCTCATGCTTTTATTGGTTGTGGAAGTGTGCTATTGCTTTTAGGTGATTTAACTTATGATTTTTGTTTGAAGACTATAAAATGGGTTGAAAAAAATCTGGTCTAGGACAAGTAAGCAGCCACCTAAAGTAATACCCTAACATTTTGTTAAATTGCTGACATGCGTAGTCACATGATCCTACAACAGACAGACAGCGGTTGCACAGCTGGATGGAAGCAGCCGTCTCTGAAGCTGCTATAGGAATGCCGTCATGTGGTCTCAATCAAGTCCACATCACAGTGCTGCTCAGGAACAATGTGCTTGTGTTTCCAAGCCTTTAGAGACCCCTTCCCTTTCTCTTATCTGTCCGCAGCGCTTTGATCGGTATCATCTCTCGTTTTTAACATTTCGCTCATAGTGAATACCAGACAAAGATATAATAATAAGGAAATGGGTGAGAGAAAGTAAGGAACAAACAGATGACAGAAATGTGGAATTTTCTACAGGATTGTTTTTAATTGTCAGGGTTGTTAAAACCCTGTGCATCTTTAAGATGCTGTGCTAAGCAGTATTATTTTAGTGTCATTGAGATACAATTGTTGTGTATGCGTGTATATATATATATATATGTGTATATATGAAATCTTTTTTGAAAGATTTTTCTTTATCTTTTTGATATTGTCTGTTTTCATTTTGATTTTTGTTAGTGAAATAAAATTAAAATAAAAGTTAATTTTAATATTTTATTTAATTTAACATTTATATTATTTCAAGTAACACATATGCTTTTATGGTTTTTTCCTATGATATCCCTGTAAAAAATTGTGCATCCAGAATCAATATTAATTTTTTTACCCTCCTCAGCTCTTTCTTATGATTGTAATGTTCACTAATTACGCTAACGTATAAATATCAATTGCCGCAATAAATCTGGGATTTTACTTCCAAATCGGTTTAATAATGATGAAAGGGACATTGAAGTGTTGAGTAAGGACCTTTAGGTCTTGTGTTAGTATTATGCTTAAAGCAAGTATGATTTCTGAATGATGCCATTAGGCCATTTGTTTAAACACAGGACAAGTGGGGCACATGTTTGATCCGTGTGGAATGGAGAATGTGCATAGATATTAAGCCAACTGTAATTAGAAATGCCTGTCCAACCAATGAGAATAAAAGGTATTTCTGCTATTTATACCATTTAGAACGGCACTGTTCAGTGTATTCGGTATTTGCTTGTTCGTAACGGGCCCTTCCTGACCGTTACCCACAGCTCGTGAATTTAGCCAGGGGCAAGCTGCCAAATATGTGACTTTGTACAAGTTTATATATCAATGACAAATTCTGGAATATCAGCAGTGGGATGCTTGAGGGCCATATTTAAAAGAGACTCTGCTTAGGATCTCTCCACAATGAATAAAGTGAAAAGAAAAAAAAAAAGGCGAACTGTTGGCTAATGCTCACTGTTTTCAATTTCACATTCCCTGCTTGGGAAAGAATATTCTTTTGTGTTTTTGGACACTGCAGCAAGGGTTGTTAAAGTTTTAGCGGCCACAGATTTTTACATTTTGTTCTGGGGCACTTTTTAGAAGTTGGACAGTTGAGAAAAATGTTGCGTTGAGAGTCAAACAGAAGGAAATGTAGCACTGACAAAGACAACATGAAGCTAACAGAGAGTAAAAAACAGGAAATAGTGAGTGTTGTTACCTACAGCTTGCAAGGATAATCTCGTTCAAATCTCTTTCAGAGGAGAAATAGTTTGTGTAATAAT
>JAUZSZ010000146.1:17999537-18009839 GCA_034780575.1 Labeobarbus marequensis
GACAAACATCACTGCAACACTCCACCGATCTGGGCTTTATGTCAGTGTGGCCAGACTCAATCTTCTCCTCAGTGAAGGCACTTGGAATTTGCAAAAAAGCACTTAAAGGACCCTCAGACTCTGAGAAACAAGATTCTCTGGTTTGATGAACCTCAGTTCCAAGCATAATGTTTATGGGGCAGTCGTGGCCTAATGATTAGAAAGTCGGACTTGTAACCCAAAGGTCGCAGTACTTAGGTGCTTCAGCTAAGTACTGAGTTAAGGGTTTGAATACTTATGCAACGTACTTATTTCAGTTTTTTATTTTTTTTATATAAATTTACAAAGTTGTGACAGTTCTGTTCATGATTTGCCATTATGGTGTATGGAGTGTAGATTGATGTGAAAAAAAAGTAATTTAAAGCAGTTTAACATAAGGCTGCAACATAACAAAATGTGAAAAAAATGAAGGGGTTTGAATACTTTCACAAGGTACTGTAAATGAAAGACAAAATGTTTTGCATAATCATTTTGACCATTTAGGTATCTTTGTTGAGCAAGGTTGAGTTTAACAAATGAAGTAGAAGCTATAATTTGTTTTAAAAATATAAAATGTGGAACAAAAAAAAAAATCCTTGAAATAAGTTCATAATTAAAATAGTTTTCACATTGAAGTGTAATGTATGCATTAATGTGCCTTAACAGATTTATTTCCTTACTTTCTTATACATGTAATGTTGTATGAGTTGTTATGGGCAATAATAAGTAATGCTACTAAAAAGCATCTCTATAATTGCATTATTTTAACAGGTCACAAAAACATTTTATAAAACCTGTTATTTCTTGGCATTGGAGTGGATGGGATAAAGTTTTTTTCTAAAATAACTCTTGTTGACCTTAAGAAGAAGCTCCAGCAGATGGTGCTAAATTAACACACATAGACTGACCAACATGTCTGCAACCTATAAACAAAGATGAATATACTGTACATAACAAATACTGTTTCATTATGTGACCTTTTCCATGTTGGTTTAAAGTTGTCAGTGAAAGTATAAGTGTTTTATTTTTCTCTTTGAGGTTTTACTGACAATGTACACTAATGATTCATTGCCAAACAAAGGTACGTCATAACAGGATGAAAGAGGTCTTGGGCAGTGATTGTATTGTCTGAACTTAAATTATCAGTGTAAAAGTCCTTCTATGAGCTGTTGTATCAGAGATCTGAACTCATATTCATAGGTCATTTCGTAGAAATGGAAAGTATTCAGCTATTTTACCATTATGAGCCCTGAACTGCTAGGAACCCAAATATTCACAGTTCTCTGTAAAGGTTTGCATAGCCAAATTTATTTGGATCCGTATGTGCTTACATCTCCCCCCTCTTTAATATCACAACAAAATAATGAAAAGTCTAAACATCTCTACATTAGACAAAATGTTTGTCATTATTTCTGTTACTCTGCGTAATAGGTCCTTTTTTACAGAAAGAATTTGCCAGGAATGAGAACACTAAGAAGACACTAAATAATTCTGTTCCATACATCACTACAGTCATATTTTCTTAAGCAAAGACCTTTTTTTTATTGTTAATGCTTATGTAAAGCTTAAAGGAATAGTTCACCCAAAAATGAAAAATTGCTAAAGATGTACTTACCCTAAAGCCATTCAAAATGTAAATGAGTTCTTCGAAAATGATTTAAAGAAATTTAGCATTACATCACTTGCATCAAATGGTGAATGGGTGCCGTCAGAATGAGAGTCCAAACAACAGATAAAAACATCACAATAATCCACAAATTCAGTCCATCAATTAACGTCTTGTAAAGTTAAAAGTTACAAGTTTTTAAGAAAGAAATCAAGTCGTTTTAACTTTAAACTGTCACTCTGGCCAAAATACCGGTCCATAATCAATAATAACATGCCGGACTGTTTTGGACTGTTTTCACTTAGAAACAATGCTTGATCTGTGCATATTTCTCTCCTGATTCAGAATGCAGAATTATAGATAGAGGACTTGTATAAAGTTAAAAACATCTTAATGATGGATTTGTTTCTTCTAAACACAGCTTTTCAATTCACAAGATATTGATTGATGGACTGGAGCCGTGTGGATTACATGTGGATTATTGTGATGTTTTTATCAGCTGTTTGGACTCTCATTCTGATGGCACCCATTCACTGCAAAGGATCCAGTGGTGAGCAAGTGATGTATGCTACATTTCTCCAAACCTGTTCTGATGAAGAAAACAAACTCTTCAACGTCTTGGATGGCCTGCAGGTGAGTGAATTTTGGGTGAACTATTCCTTTAAGCTTAATACACAAGTTACCAGCAGCCAGACATATTTATGTTTTAATATTAATTGTTCTGTAACATTGTAGCAGCAGTGTTGATCTTTGTTGCTATGTGGATTGTTATTAATGTTGTAATAGACTATTAACTCAGCAAAAGCTTCAGAACAGAATATTCATTAAAAAAAAAATCATTCAAAATTCATTTCCTCATCCTATGAAATATCCTAGTGTGAGACTAGCAATGTAATATCAGATTTCAGATTCCTGTCTGAGCTGAATCTCTTCATAACGACATGTCCTGGATCAGTCCACTATCTGTGGGAACTATCAGTGCAGGCCTTAATCTAGACTCTATTCAGTGCATTCTCTGCTCATTTTTCCTTCTCAGACTTTTTGGGAAATGCTCCACCATTGAATCTCCATAGAAGGAGAAATCCTGTCTGGGTTTTATTGTAATATACTCATCTGACGCAAGGTGCATTTTTTGGAAACGTAAAAGCATACGACAGAATAAAAAGCCATGAATGATGATCAACTACATGTCAGTATTTTCCTTTGTGAAATGTTCCAGTGCAGATGGTCTGGATTTAAGAGGGTAATGTCTTCTGCTCATCTTCCCACATTGCCTGCAATCATCCAGTTTACTGTGAAAATAAAACTTGCTACTCATCTTTTATGAAAATGCATTAATTCAGACATTATAAAAATCCTGTGTGGTTTGACAGACCTCAAATCACACAGATTAAATTGTGTTCTTATCTGTCTGGCTAACATCTGGTGTGCATTTGAATAAAATGCATTCTCAGACATCACATTTGGGATGGTTTCATCCAAAGCTCATTATATGGTAGGATGATTTATAATGTGTCAGATTAGCCCTATAGGACAACCAGAAGAGGTCACTGTCATGTCAAAGCCCAGCCAGATATCTCCAGAATAACCACAAAGTCAGTAATGAGCAAATTCTCACACTATATTGCATGCATTTTCGAACATTCTCCTCAAATACACTCTTAAAAATAAAGGCGCTTTATTGCCAACTGTGGTTCCATGAAGAACCTTCAACAATCCATGAACACTTTCCATTCCACAAATGGTTCCTTATCATGGAAACATGTTCTTTAGATTTTGAGAACTGTACCTTGAAAAATGGTTCTTGGTTCTTTCATGGTTCTTTCTTCTCACTGCTAAAACCCCATTTGGAAACTTTATTTTTAAGAGTGTAAAGGTATATAACAGTCAAGACATATCGTTTTCATATATTTCCGTGTTTCTGTTTGATACTCTCTTTCTCCCATCAGCTCAGACCATCAGTGGAAACAGTCAAAGGGTCAATGGCTGCTCTCTGATTTACATATTTCCACATCTGTCTCCAAACTCCATCACATGATGTTCATAGAGTCACATTACCTGACCAAGAACAAACACAATGCTTATGAATGAGGCGATTTCCTGGAACTGTGCTTCAGTGCTGAGAAAGTTATGATTTATTAAGCTGCTGTTTAGCCGACCCGTTACACACATTGACGCTATCTTGGGCAGATCTTTCAAATACAGATTTGCTGTTTTGAATTAATAAGTTTTATAAATGATTAATCATAAAATCCACCAGGTCCAAGTGAAGTGTTCAATTCATTCATTGTAAAATGATTTTTTGAAGTAATAAAACAAAAAATACTAGAGTGTTTTGAAAGAAATAACAGCTTCAGTTTTGTACAGTACCACAAAATTCCACATTTAATTCAGTGTGTTACTAGCTGTTCCTTTGAAATTATTTGCGAAAATATTTATGAAGAAAAGAACTAAAATCATAAATTTTTTCAGTGTAGTTAAAAAAGTAAAACTAGAAAAGCACAAAAATGAATTAAAAATTGAATGTATCTAGCATCTTTTTTTTTACACTTTATAGAAAGGATCTGTACACACTTTGTTTTTGCATGTGGTCAGTCACTCTTTCAAACTGATCACATCTATGAACTACATACCTTGTGGTTTGACATTTATATGAATGCATAATATTCATAGGTTTACCCACAAGACTTCCTCTTTGAGAAGGCCGAAGATGGTTCATTTTCTCAATCTGATGCACAATTTTAAAAAAGTGAAAAGATGTATTTCACTGCCTGTTAGAATCTAAATAAGACTTCACACCTATATTCACACTCATTTTCATGCTTGTTATCCAATTGTCCTTCTCTCCAGATGAACTGCGCTTTTTCACACCTACCCAACCAAACAAGTAAAGATATCAAAATGTTATTAGTTTTGTATGTTGGATTTAGATTAAAAATATCTATGAATTCTGTCCTCTGTTATTTTTCATAAAAGTCAAGTTGCAGCACGTGTTATGGTGTACGTTTATTAAATACAATAGTTTGATATTTACATATTGCTGTTTCATGATTTATTTTATTATACACAATTGTTTTACTGTTTAAATAGTGCTGATAAGCCATTAAAGGCTGTTTAAAGGCAGGTTCGATAGGGGCTATTTGAATTGGGGCATGTTGTCTGTAAAGGTCGACATGTGTTCAGTGACCTCGATGTTTTGTCCTGAGCAGTGGACATGTTCCATCACTTTTGTGTAGCCAATGAATTAAAAACTATGTGTCTACACAGAGACCGACTTTCAAAACTATGAGAAATGTTTACTAGAGTAAAAAGTGTGACAACTTGCCCTATTTAGCCCATAATCATCGAACTCACCCCAATTTGAGTGACCTCAAAGCAGATAAACACTCAAAGTGTTTGAAATGAATGCCAGTTAAACATCTGTCCAAGTGCTGGCAGTGGAAGATGAGTGCATAAGGCTCATCTGACGATCTAAAGGAGGAGGAACAGAATCATCAGCCTCCCCTCAGCGGACGCTCACGCGCTCAGCCCTATTGCGCAGCGCACATGGATTCTGCGCGCTCAGAGGTGTTTTCAGCGGGTATCTTGGCACAAGTGGCTTGTTTTCTTCTGCCTTGAAGGATGACTTCCTGCTCTTGATGCTGAGGACTGGTCGGAACTTACGCTAAAGAGAGATATTATTTATGAAACCAGCAAGAAATGAAGATGAACCTCGTGAATTCTTTGGCTCTTCTCTTAGTTTGGCACGCGCACGCGGTAAGAAACCTACTTTACCTGCACCAGTACTTCTGAGTTACTTAGCCTCAGGTGTGCGGCTTTCAACTGTCAATAGGGGCGAAGTGTTGTCATGATGAATCTTATCAATTTTATAAATATAAAATCTGAGTGAAAAGCCCAACTACAACATATTGGAATTTTCTTTATTTTTGGTTTTGTATATTGGTTTCAAACCTAGTTTAAAACCATTACGTGTTTGAATGATGTCCTCAAAACTATTATATTTCAGCCATAGCTGTTAGGTAAATAAGTTGACACACCAAAAGCACGCTAGCATGTTTCAGGTAAGTATCAACTATATAATAAATGTAGATTTAAACTAAGGGGTTGAACTACGTTCTAAGTCTTTTTCACCAAGTAACTTGTCACGTATTTTATTTATAGTTTTATGCAAATGTTCTGGATATACAAATCATGAAAGTCAGCTTTTATCAGCTCACAGTGGTCAAACTGGTTTTTATATTGGTACAAGGTGGTTTTCCAGATTGATCTCAGTCCTGGAGATCTATCATTAAAATCTGCTAACCATAAATTGACCAGCCTGGTCTAGCTAGAAATTGTCAAAACCAGCGATTTTCAGAAGAATAACACATTGGCTAGTACCATTTACATTTTTGCAAGTCATTTTGTTCTGTGTTATTGCTTTACTTTTTAAAAAGCATATAATAGGCTGTTTAATGTCACAACTTACCCCATTACAACATCCACAGTTATTGGGGCATGTTGTCACAGAAGGTCAACATGCATTCAGTGAACAATTTTTTTTTCTTCTGGGTACTAGTGGAGGAAATGTTAAATATTTTTTTGCAGCAAAGACTTTAAGGTATGTGTCTACAAATTCTAAACTTTTTTTTTCTAAGAAATATTAATTGAGTAAAAACTGACAGCAAGTCACGTTTTCTTTGGCTTTAAGCAAAAAAAAAAAAAAAAAATCAGATTTTATGTGCAATGTAAGGTAACCACAATTTTTTTTTTTTTTTGGCAGAGGGAGCAGGCCATTAGGGTTAAAAGTGCAAAATTTCTATTCTAAGTACATTTGTTTTATTGTACTTTGCTTTGCATCAACCTCTGTGCTTTCATTCCTGCTTGTGCCGATCACTGTTATACAGTTTAAAATTAAATTACAATTTAAATGAGTCTCTCAAATATGTTAAAAAGAGACATAACACAATGTTTTAAAGGAACGGTCAGAACTGGGTCAGGGCTATTCTAGACAAGATCTCTGTGGTGATTCAGGTGTTTTGCCCAAGGGGTCTCATGAAAAGATTCATCAGGGCACGAGCTACTCAGTTTCTTGCTGTGTAGAATATAACTGGTGGCTTGCAGACAAATTAAAACCTGTAAGATTAAATTTCAATTATTATCCTTAAACATTTTAAAATGCTTGCAAAAATGCTTTAAAAGGACTTTAAACATTGTTCTTCTAATGCACTTTTACAGTTATAAAGCCTATAAACAGTCTCATAAAGTTTAAACTTTGTATCTACGGCACGGAATTTCTGTTAAATACACTAACTAGCAAATAAAATAAATGTAATGCATTTTATGCATAGAAAGTGAAAAAACACCAAATATTCAAGGTACACTCTCTAAAACAAGTCATCATATCTCATGCATGAAACAAAATGGCTATTAGATGATACAAATGGGCAAAAAAATATTTTGTGTGGTTTTTATGCTTAAAACAAGTGAAAAAACAACAACTAGGCTAATATTTAAGTCAAGATACGTTCTCTGAAAACAAGTCGTATTATCTCATGCAATTTTACTTCTAAGGTTAATTTATGTTGTTTTAAGGCTGTTTAGGTTGTTTTTTTCCAAGAAAGATACCAATCCCAATCACAAATAGGATTTTTTTTGTGTGTGTGTGTGTGAGTAAAAACCAAGGTCAAAGATAAATAGTTTAGATGCAGGAAAAAACGATGCACCATAAATGAACTTACATAAGCTATTGTTTACAAGCCATTGCTGTTAATCTCGTTTTAAATAAGCCAAAGTTTATCTATTCAAAAATCCATTAATCAGTTACTTATCTTGTAGATCATTGAGCATCTCTTCATGACCTTAATTAAAGTGCAACACTCTGTGTCCATATGGCTGTGTCCCCAGAGGCACAGATGCACCATGCAACACACAAACTCAATGTTAGCTTGCTGGAGAATTCAAATGTAACCTGTATATCTGTGTAGTTTGTCTTCTACAGGGATTACGAGACAAGATGACTGTCCTTGATATGTTTTCCACCCATGGATTAGTGTTGAGAATGCACTCAAACATAATTGTTTTGAATGCAGCAATTCTTATATTTATATAAAATAACATTTTGTTGTTGTACTGTTTTTTTTTAATTTAGAGTGATTTGAAAGCTCATGGAATTTCTTCTCCCCAAAATCCCTAAAACTAGATTTAAGTCCTTAAAACTAGGTTTTCAATCCGTGGATCAAGAGGTATCGTCAGATACTGAAGACATATTACACAGAGATCCCATCAAAGCTTCGAGAGGAAGTTGTGTGTGGTTGTGCTCTATTAGAATTCAATCCGTTCAATCCCTGACCAATTTCATACAGCAACATTTAATGCCATTTTTTATTTCGCTACTCCCTGTCCTCCTGGGGTTTCATGGTATTGTATCGTATTTCTGTGACAGGCTTTTGTGGATCTGAAAAATGCAATGTTTTAGTGGCAGAAAGAATGTTTTTTTTTTCTTTTCCTCTAAAAAAAAATAAAAATCTCAGCCTTCTCTGCTGTACAAAAACTACAATAATCCAGAAGATCTTTTTCCTCTAAATACTTTATTTGAGTACTCAGGAAAAAATGCTTTTATTTTTAAAAATAAATAAATAACAAAGCACAAAATGATTTATAAAAAAAAAAGAAAAATGTAAATGGCATGTGCGTTATTCTGATAGCTTATGTTTTGAAACAATAAAAACGTCAATAATCCAGGAGGCCCATATCTACTAAATACTGTGATTAATCACAAAAAATATTTTTGAAAGAATTTCTACTTTGTTTATGATAGTAATAACACAGCTATTTGTGAGGAACACAACTGTTTAAACAAAGCAATAAAATCTCAGAACGCTTTTGACCTTGAAATGCATTTCTTATTCTGGTTGAGAGAGTGTTTAATTACTTTTAAAGCAATGCATTATGCTCTAGTGTGAGAATTTGAAAGTTGGCTTGCAAACTGATAACAGTTGCACAACTGCTTTTCACCGTAAATACAAGACCACATGTTCTCAGATAATCAGATGATGACATTTGCAAAGTTTCATGCTTTCCAGCTGACCCACTTCAGTTAAGGAAAGGTCCACCAAAATCCAGCTTCTCCTCGTGCAGCTTAAGTCATCTTGACTGTGTCAGCTGAGAAACTGAGTAGCACAGAAACACACTGTCAAGCAAGAGAAGAGATAGTAAATATGTTCATCATTGTAGGTTTAAACCTGAACAGTTCAGAGCAAAACCATGTTTTATTCACTAACCATTCACAATCCAGTTTAACCAGATCCTGGATGTGCTGCACTTTCTCACTGTTTCCAGCACAAATAAAAGATTAGTAACCACATTTCATTGTAAGCAAATTTCCCACATGACCTTCAAATAAATTTGCTGTCCTAAAAAAATGCATGGAAATGAGTTTGTGTTGGCAGTTGCTCCAGTGGGGTTTAAACATGAGCGAGCAGGAAACTGTGTCACATGCACAGCACTACAGAAGGATGCAAAAGGACATCGAAAACAAATAGGGTGACTGAGTGACATTACTGACTGAGTGACATTACAGAGGTCATCTTTGTTTAAGGAGGAAAATGCACTGGACATGCAGCCACTTTAAATGTTGTGGCTATTAAAGTAGATGGGGTAAGTTGTCACAAGGGCTATACCTCCTTTGTGACAACTTGCCCCAGTCTATTTTATATATGAAAGAGGCCAAAGTAACCGTAACATTTCACTTATTGTTTTATGTTTCAGAAATGTTTTACTTTTTAAATGTTTAAATTTAGCTGAAAAACCTATAATAGGATTTTTAACAGAAAGTTCCATTGTGACAACTTACCCCATTAGCTTGGATATGGGATGTTGTCACAAAAGATCAACTAATTGTTATCTTTCCTTTTATTTTATTTATTTTTGGCGGGGTTTTTTGTGCTCTTATTTGATAGGACAGTAGTTAGACAGGAAGTGAAGTTGGAGAGAGAAGGGGGATGGGATCAGGAAAGGTCCCGAAACGCAACAGCGCCACATGTTGATGTGCTGCCCACAAGGCTATTGCGCTGACTTTCCTTTTATTTATTTATTTTTTTAATATACGAAATTCATGCTTCATTAAGCAAAGACACATTAACTAATTTTTAATTTAATAATAATAAAAAATGTTCCTTGAGCAGCAAATCAGCCTAATTAGAATGATTTCTATTGAAGACTGGAGTAATGCTGAAAAATCAGCTTTGCCATCACATGTATAAATTATATTTTTAAGTAAATTAAAATAGAAAACAGTTATTTTAAAAAGTAATAATATTCAGCAAATACAGAGTTCTGGCATGAAACTCTAGATGGCGCAGTCCGATAGGTCTAACTCAATCTGGCCTAATGACATCATCACATGGCACAGCTGATTGGTTTTCTCATGTATCAGTAGCCGATGAGCTCAATGGTCAATATTCAAATACCTGGCTTTTGTTTGCTGTAGCAGTTGGCAGTGCACTTTAGAAACCCCCCACCTTCCCCAGCTCCACCTGTATAGATCTACAAGGTGATTCATGTATGCTATATGGGGTTATTCAAATATGTTATATGTGCAGCAGCAGTATTTCCTACTTACTCACAGCAGCATGTTGTGGATGTATTGGCAGTAGCAAGTCTCAGTACTTGCTCTGCCGCAGCAGCAGCATAGCAGA
>JAUZSZ010000146.1:18034938-18048647 GCA_034780575.1 Labeobarbus marequensis
AAAAGTAATTTAAAGCAGTTTAACATAAGGCTGCAACATAACAAAACATGAAAAAAATGAAGGGGTTTGAATACTTCCGCAAGGCACTGTATATATATATTTAACCATTGATTTGTAGGAGTTCAAACAGATAGGTAAGATAAAACATGACAAAAGGGGGATTTTTTTTATACTACTTATTTTGTTTACAGTATATGTAAATTGAGATTGGAATACAGATTTTGTTTAACTTGAAATTATTTCATGTCCAATTTTATTTTAATATTTTTATGTAAATTAAATGAGACCCATATATACATATAGTATACTTTTGTTTTTAAATAAACTAAATAAAATTGCAGATGGAAAGAGAGTTTTAATCATGCATTTCTGTTGTAAGGAAATGACAGCTTTGACATTTTGTTCTGCTAGAAAAAAAGGTATGATTTTTATGCATCATGAGCGTGGGCTGGTAATGACAGAATTTAAATGTTCTGAGGATTGCGCAACATGACTGGACTAGTCAAAATTAAACATGTTATTGAGAGATTTTTGGCATAGTGATTTAGAAAAAGAGCTTTATAGTACCTACAATAATCATCATTTTTGCCTATATAATCATGTAACTTAATTTTTATTTATTTTCTTTCTTTTTTTTTAAATTGGAATCATAGCTGTACATTGTTGTTAGTGGAGCAATAGAGAAATGCATAATGGTGTAGATCTCTTGGAGAGAATAGCTGAATTTTAAGTGGGGTGTCTTAACCCACTAAAAATAAAATATTGCAAATACAAAGCGTTTCTCAAATTCTGTTTCTCTTTCTGTCCAGCTTGTTTTCTATACGGTGATGAAGACCCTTTACACGCTTGGACACAGCCTCTCTCTCATCGCACTCATCACCGGCAGCACCATCCTCTGTCTGTTCAGGTCTGAAACGGAGCCTAAAATAGTTCCAGTAGTTGTGTCTGATTTATATTACTCTATGCTTTGTATGGATGGATGAGCCTGGCTTGTATTAATTGTAATGGTTGCGGAGTCAAATTTGGCAGGCTTCTGAAGGACTATATTTTAAACTTTTTGACATTGAGGATAAACATTATCCTTGGCGCTTGGTTTTTACCCGATAGTGTTTATCTAGCTGGAATGAAATTATTAATTTAAGAAGTTGTCTGGAGATGTGATGAATGGAACAGAGCTTAAGACTCTGCATTTTTCTCACAAACTAACCATAAGCACAATTAAAATCGAAAAGAGGCCATGTTTATTTACAGCTCTGTCTCGCTCCAACAGAAAACTCCACTGCACCAGGAACTACATCCATCTGAACCTGTTCTTCTCATTCATACTGAGGTCCATCGCTGTGCTGGTCAAAGATGCCATTCTGTTTTCCCACGAGAATGTAGAATGTACACAGCAGCCTTCACTGGTGAGTGAATCCATCCATCCAGAAGATCCACAAGTAAATTAATATAATTTAATGTTGAAATGTACATTTACATTTAAAAAGGTTTTTTTTTTTGGAAGAAATTAATCATTTAATTCAGAAAGGGATGGTTTAAATAAATCAAAAGTTACAGTAAAGACATTTAATGTTATAAAAGATTTCTATTTTAAATAAATGCTTTTTTAAAAAACGTTCTGTTCATCAAAGAAACTAAAATAATATATCAAGGTTTTCACATAAACATTAAGCAATTGCTTATAAACTCATAATTCTGAGAAGGAAGGTCAGAATTGAGATATAAGCTCACAATTACCTTTTTTATTTTTATTCCATAGCAGAAACCAAGAAAAAACAGAATTGTAAACTCAGAATTCTAAAATGTATATGATATATGATATAAATTAGTTTATATCTCACAATTCTGAGAAACAAAGTCTGATTGTGAGATAAAAATTTGCAATTCTTTCTCATTTTTTTTATTTTAAAAATGGGTAAGTCCTTCCATTGTTTCATGAGCATCAAACTGATTGATGAGAAACAAATTACCTTTTAAAATGTATAAAATAGAAAATAGATTTTACTGTTTTTTTGATTTTTTGATCAAATTAATTTAGTGGGCATTAGTTGCTTCTTTCAAAACATTTAAAAATCTTACCGACCCCAAACTTTTGAAGAGACATTATTTTATAATTTCTGCACAATTAGTGACACAAAAAGACATAAAAATAATCTTTGTTTCTCAACACCATGTCAGTTCGTCTTCCATTGTTTGGTCAAACAGGTAATCCCATTCCCATTCCTAACAGCATTGGTTCAACCAGAAGTTGTCCTACCAGATGCCTCAAACAAACAGCAATGTTTGTTCACCTACAAATGGTTTACTTTGAGCTGTCTGCACACATTAAAATGGGATTTGAGACAGTATTCTAACATCGAAAAAATTACACACTTCACCTTTAAGGGTCTGAACTGAACTGAGCTAAGCCAGTTTCTTAAAACATGCATAGTCAACTAAACACATTTTATGCTTCATCGGTTTTAAAAGGTGGTTATTTCTGTCACTACAGACCCTAAAAACCCAAATCTGTTCTCACGTCTGTTTGTCACAGTCTTTGGAATTTCAGAGATACATGTAGTGCACATTGAAGTTCTCTGTGCTTGTGTTTAGATTGGTTGCAAGGTCAGCCTGATCATCTTCAACTACTTCATCATGGCAAACTTCTACTGGTTGCTGGTGGAAGGGCTGTACCTACATACTCTACTGATGGTCATCTTCTCTGAGAACAGACACTTCATCATTTACCTCCTCATTGGCTGGGGTAAGTCTAGAAACACTGACCTTTTTTAAGCTGTTTCCGTTTTCCAAAACCAATTATTACTTTTCAGAAACACTTTCCGTCTTTTAAAACTATTTGTGTCAGTGTTTTCACTTATAAGCAGGTATTTGAGTAAATAAAGGCTTATTTGAGTCTAAAGCCTAGAGATTTCCCACTTCCCACTGCATTTGATGCTTTAGTTTTCATCTTATCTGACACGAACACATGCGTGCATAGAAAATCATTTGAGAACACACACCTCTTCACGGTGTAGCACTGAATGTCTCTTCCTTAATTCATTCAAACACTTCTGAATAGATGTCGCTTACTACTCAGAGGAAAAACAGCGTAGGGAATGAGATGACGTGCCATCGGTCTTGATCGGTCTGTTTGTCTTACATTATGTATTAGTATGTCTTTGTAGTTTGTTGTGTCCCTGGAGTTTCCAGGCAAGAGAAAGGAGAGCAGGATCTTCATTCATTTCTAGAGGACAGGCTTGGGTGTGGCTTACTAGACTCATCATATCAACACCTCATTAAGTTTCTCTTTCATCATGACAGTGACAACTAACATGGCCTCTTTAATCATGCTCTGTTTACCAGCATTTCCTCTCCGGCTTTACTTGTGTTTAGAGATAGTGGCCCACATCCCAACAGGAAACTGAAGTAACAATTTCTCAGCAGGTGTCCGAGCAAAGATGCTGTTTCCTAACATCTGTCTGTCTGTCTGTCTAGCTAGTTATCTAGCTAGCTAGCTAGCTAGCTGTCTGTTTGTCTGTCTGTCTGTAGCCTATATTTACATTGATTATGCATGAATGAATGTGACCACTAAGTCTCTTGATATTTGATCATTCCCCCTCATTCCTCCAGGATTCCCCACCGTGTTTGTGATTCCATGGATTGTGTGTAGGATTTACCTCGAGGACACAGGGTGAGTAGTTGAGCATAATCAGACAGTGACAGAGCTCACATGAGACTCTTAACAGCGGATATTTAAACCTGAGAGATTAAAATGAGGCAGAAGATGATGAAACGCATTCCCATTTGCTACCGCTGTTATGAAAGCACTTGTACTGTAACTCTTTGATGTCTCCTCATAACAGATGCTGGGAGAGAAATGACACTCCGATTCCCTGGCGGGTGATTAACTGGCCAATCATGGCATCTGTCATTGTGAGTATAACCTCACACCAGCTAAACACTGAGACCAGCCTCATACTGTATGCATTATGTCAGGCAAGAAGGGATTCTGCCAGCAAAGCAGACGCAGGGATGTGCTGAGTCTCATGAACAGTTTCCATGTCCTGGATGGGACGTGAGCGCAGGCATGTCAGGAAGAGCGAGCAAACGCGCTGTCACAAGTGCCTCTCTCAGCACACATGCCAAGACTCTCTCTTGTGTCCGCTGTGCCATTTCCATTTTGTAAACACTCACCTGCAAGAGATCAAATGTCTTTGGACAGCATGATGGCTGTGTTTGACAGCTTTGCCCAAATGCATCCAGGTCAAAATGTTCCTGTTCCTCAGCCCTCCAGAGCCTAGGAATGCAATAATAATAATAAAACATACGTTTTTCTGGCAAACGTGCTCAGTTCTGGTGTGTTTAGATAATTCTCTCACAGTGCTCGGCACTCCATGCTACTGTGTAACTACACCTCACTGTTACCCAGAATGCCACTGGTAGATGAACCTTTGGCCAAGATGTTCTGTTTGTTTTGGTTAAAGTTTTTATGGCGGGATTAATTATGAGGAACAGAAACAAGTGGCCTCTTTTGTTTCTACTATCTGTCTTATGGATTCAAACAAGATGGAAATTGGAGATTATCAATTTACATTTGAAGTTATGCATTTGGCAGACCAAATCCAAAACAGCTTTTGGTGGATTCAAGGCATAGATTTGATTAACTTGAATGACATTGGTGTTTCTAGTGTAATTTTAAAGGCCAGATCAACTCCTTAAAGGGATAATTCAGCCAAAAATGAAAATTTTAGCATCATTTTCTCACCCTCGTGTCATTCTAAACTGGTATGACTTACGTCTGTGGAACATACTTAGATACTTTTGTCCATACAATGAAAGTCAATTGTCTCAACACTTGATCTATTAGAGTTTCATTTTATGGACAAAAATCAAATCATATAGGTTTAGAATGACTTAAAAGAGTGAATAAATGGTGACAGTTTTCATTTTTGGTTGAACTGTTCCTTTAAGACATTGTGTCACAGTGTGTACAATAATCCTGTAATCTGGTTCAAGTCTTACAGAATGTTTTGAGGAGTTCTTGTGTCAGATCCAGTGAACAGTGGTAATGTTTAGTCTGGATAATGTCATTGTATAAAAGAGGAATGATGTAAAATCTTTTTCTCTTCCTTTCTGTGTTCTACAGTTAAACTTTATTCTGTTCATCAGCATCATTCGAATCCTGGTCCAGAAAATGAGGTGTCCTGATGTCGGTGGAAACGATCAGTCCCAGTACAGGTATCGCAAATGGATGCCAACTAATATTCTATTCTGCAAACATGGCATCAGGCACCATGGTTGAACCCTCTTACATGCTATTCAGATCATAGCTGAGATCTCCCTTTTAAATTTACCAATAGTTGCATTCTAGCATGAATTTTAGAAAAATGGTTGGAAATGGATGGCTGCTTTCCATTTTTATCCAGGTCTTCCACTATCTATTGTGCATTGCTAAATGTGTATGCATTGAAACGGGGGTGAAATATTTATGCCGTGATTTGTAGCAATCTGAGTTTTTGTTCTGCTGATAGTGGCACGTTCTGCGTTTGAGTGCCCTGTTGCTAATGCATGAGAGCCTGTGCTCTATTTGATGGCTCTCCCAGATGTGCGTTTCCCCTTTTTGTTCTCCTAAAGTTGAGATTGCAGTTTGGAGCTTTCCATTGTGTGCTTGAAAATACTGTCTATTTGATAAAAATTGCCAAGCTATTATAACAGTAGGGGTTCCTCCCCAATACTCAGTCCAAATCCTGTTACTCCTCTTTCTGTTTTCAGGAGGCTGGCCAAGTCCACACTTCTCTTGATCCCTCTCTTTGGCGTCAACTATGTTGTTTTCGTTTACATCATAGAAGAAAATGGAGAGATGGAAAACTATAAAATATTCTTTGACCTTGGACTGGGATCCTTTCAGGTGAGGAATATGCCTAAATGTGTCACTAGTGATTATACGTATCTACTTAAAGATTTGTGATATATTAAATTCACCAGAATTTAAGTTTTCCATTGATGCATGGTTTGTTAGGATAGGACAATACTTGGCCAAGATACAACTGTTTGAAAATCTGAGGGTGCAAAAAAATCCAAATACTGAGAAAATCGCCTTTAAAGTTGTCCAAATTAAGTTCTTAGCAATGTATATTACTTATTAAAAAGTTAAGTTTTGATATATTTATGGTAGGAAATTTACAAAATATCTTCATGGAACATGATCTTTACTTAATATCCTAATGATTTTTGGCATAAAATAAACTGATCATTTTGACCCATACAATGTATTTTTTAACTATTGCTACAAATATACCCGTGCTGCTTATGACTGGTTATGTGGTCCAGGGTCACATACATTGTTACAAAAAAAATCTATTTCAAATAAATGCTGTTCTTTAGAATTTTCTACTCATCAAAGAATCTTACAAAAAAGAAAAACGTATCGTGCTTTCTACAAAAATATTACACTGAAGACTGGAGTAATGGCTGAAAATTCAGCTTTGCCATCACATGAATAAGTTGAATTTTATTTATTGTAAACTGTTACAATTTAATTGTAATTTATTTTAGATTATAAAAATCACAATATTACTGTTTTTTTGAATACCAAAAAAATCTTACCCCAAACTTTAGAAAGTTAGGCTATATGATGCTTGATCATTGTTGTACCACATTAACTCCTTGTGTTCCTTTTACAGGGCTTGGTGGTTGCTATTTTGTACTGTTTTTTGAACAGTGAGGTTAGTCTGCAATTTTATTGATATTTGATCCATCTTACTTTAGCTCTATTCCAAAACCCGAGCTGCTTACTGCCTACATAGGCAGCTGACTTCGAAGACTGCCTCCTAACTGTAATTAAATCTAATTATTGAGCAGTTTGAAACTCTTTACATAAGCAGCAACACAAATAGTACTAAAATGATAAAAATACAACCACACATTAGGTTAAATAATTAAATAAAATGAACTTTTTAACAATGCTTTTGAGTATCAGATGACATTTTCATTTGTAATCAGCATTTTTTTTTTCACGTCATCTGCCATTTGTTTGTAACTGAGCTTGCCTCAATGCATTCCGGCATTGGTGTCTCTATTAAGGATACATACACTGTTTCCTTAGAATTTGGTCAAAACAAGGTATTTTAAAAGGCAGTATGATAAAGTCAGAATATTCTTCATTTTTATGCATATGTTGCCTTAAAATGCCTCCTCCTCAGGCAGCACACTAGGTTTCGGAACACAGCACTAGTTTTCCTTCACGTTCAAGTCAACACGAAACATTCACAACCCATTTTACTTCTGTAATGTGACGCATTTCTGAGTGAAAAAGGATGTTAAGGAGATAAACATGATTTGTTTTGGATCTTGGAAAGGTTGCCTCTGTATGACAGGGAAAGGCATGAAAACAGGCTTTTTTTCTGAGGCAGAGCAAGTTTAACTACATTCTGATGAAAGATTACAAACAAACATTTATGTTTGCAATAATAGTCCCCTGAATCAATTACTATAAAACTAGAAACATATTTTGAGCATAAATGGGTTCAGTCTTGATTTCATGTTGACTTCCCACACTGTGTATGGCTGTGCTAATGCTAATGCTAAAGACCATGCTAATAGATGTTATATTTGGCTGCTTTGCAGGTCCAGGGTGAGTTCAAGAGGAAGTGGCGAAGTTTGCGCTTAAAGCGTTACATCGGTCGAGACTACCGTCTGCACAGTTCATCCATATCCAGGAACGGCACAGAAAACATGGCTCATTTCCATCGGAACTCCAGAACCCAGTCTTTCCTACAGACCGAGACCACCGTGGTGTGAGACATCCAGAAGCGGCACTAAATGAATCACGCTTTTACTTCACTGCCCCTCGGCTAACAGTTCAGTAATTTTCAGAAGCTTTACACTGAAGAGGACGAGGCTTTCTGAAGCATGAGATTGACATGCAGGAGACACGATGAGGATTCAGCATCTCCGAGGCACAATGCTGTATTTCAGTATACAATGCAAAATCTCGTTTCATAGCAAATTTAGCTGTAAACCACCAAAATAGCACATTCAACCAAACCTCTGTGAGTGGGATAGTATTGTTGGCATTAAAAACTACAATTCCGTTTTTGCAGATGCAGATTACATACATTGCTTTTTGTAAACTCTTTCAGTGCATTAGGGTCAGATTATATAATAGTGTTATATAAATGCTACTTAAGGCCTACAGCAATTTTCTTAGATGTTCATGAAAACGCAGCGCCATGCTATCAACACATGAAAACTCGGCCACCTCACCAAGAACATGTCTTGGATGAATGCAAAAAGTGGGTCACCTCTATCCCAAACTCAAATGTGAGGTTTTTCAAAGAGGACATTACAGCTGGAGGTGTCCACATTAGCCTGGGATTCATTTCAGAAGAATATGTCTTACTTCAGATACATGTTGAAACTGTAAAATCAGCCGTGCATTCAAATGAAAAGTGGTGATTGTAAGAAAAAGCAAAAATTCTTGCACTGATATTGAACTCTTTTTGCATCTACAGCATTACATAATGCCATTTTGTCAACCCCTGGGATTTTTTTTTTTTTTCTTTTATATCTTGAAGAAAAGCCACATTATGAAAAAGCATGAACTGAGATACAAGATGATACTTCTTCAAAGATATGTATATTCTAGCATGTGAATGTAATTCATTATGTGAGGAGATTACGTGTAGTCTTATGAATGAAACTTATAATGACAAATATGTGGGTGGCATAAATTTTTAGTTTGCTCACAAAAAGATGTTTCCAGTGATAAACCAAAGGACATCTCGCTGTTATAACGCCACAAACTCTTTTATTTCATATCCCACTGATCAGTAATTTCAATAAAAGGTATTGACGGTGCTTCTGATTATTTCTGCTTTTGTGTTGCTCTGCCTCGCATTGTTAGAGGGGTTGGAAAATTGTACACTGCAATGAATTCTACTGTCTGTGCTCTTTTCATTCAACTGAAAACAGATAATTAATCCAGTAGACAGTTGGATGCAGATTTAGGTCAAGTGAACTTACAAAACAGCGAGTGTGAGGGCGTATGAAAGTGACATTTCAGTGTGAGCTGTGCTCTGCGAACAGATTCTGGGAACCGCGGTCCAGAGACTTCACAAAGGGTTGGAGAGGAGATCGGATCTCTTACAGCCAGGCCTGAAGAGCGAGAGGTCCCCGGGACAGCACGTGCGCGGTTGTGTTCATTTAAAGTGACACAGATGCCACGGGCAGGGGCATTCAGCATCATTATCAGACTGTCAAAGGGAGAAGAAAAGATGGAGCTTTAATTAGAGCTGGCAGAAAGGAATTGTGGGTTGACTGAATTAAACATTGAAGGTGGGTTTCCAAGTTTATTGTGGAGGACAGTTTGCCTTCATTTTGAAAGATGGCCATGGTCTGTGAAGAATCTGGTGTATTTGACAGATGCATTTATGATGTAAAAAAAATGTACAAACAGAGGCCATAATGTTGTGCACTTCTTGTTTATTATATTTAACCATCTGCATTGTTTAATTGGAAAATTGTTCTCAGTTTTTGCAGTTATTACATTTCTGCTGAATGTTTCTTGTAAACTGTATTGAGATTGTTCATTAAATGCGAAAGTTGTTTTTAAATTGTATTTAGTATGATGTACACTTATTAGAATGAAACAGCAAGTAACAGTGAATCAAATGCGAAATTTAAAGACTAAAACGGTATTTTTTTTTGTAAAATGCACTTTACAATAATCTTTATTTACAATTGTGTAGTGATTCTTTTTTGGCATCATTAATGTAGCTGATTTAATTTGAATTTAATTTTCAGCACGTATTCAGTTTACACTGTGCTAATTGAAATTATTTAATATGCCAAAATAATTTGCTCGTGCAATGTAGATAACAGTGGTAGGGTTTGTTTTTATGGCCGTGGGTCTTGGGAACAATAAATGAGATGCTAAATTTGGACCAGTGAAATACGATTACACTTCTTCCTTGCCGATCAACAGATCAGCTTCACCATCACCACTGACGATATCACACGCAGATGATGTTGTTTTGACTCATTTCCTGTTCTATTGCTGTCTGTTGTCTTATCGCCTTCCTGTATCCTTGAAAAGGAGCGAACGTGCTTCTCCTTGGAAGCACAGTAAAAAGTAACAGAGAATAATAACTCTCGTTTTCCTCCACATCCACATAAGTCATTTACAAAGCACTGTTTCTTCATGCAACGTTTACATGTGCCATCAACAATCGAACTGACAGAATGTCACAAATGAAATTTCACGGTAATTCACGCAGCCTGATTATGGAGTTTCATAGCTTTCAGTGTAAGAGTTGTTTGGATGAAGATGAGGCCTTTGGGCCAGCTTTCATTGACATGATGGTGTCCAGTCTAGGGAATAAAGGATGGCACACTGCCATGGCAGAGATGTTCTAGTCCTCTTGCCCCATGCTCATTAGCAGCGTTTGTTAACGTACATGTCTACGTACAAATTGCATACAAATTTTGCATGCAATTGACCCTTCGCAAAGACCCGCCCCCCTTAGTTACTGTTGCTAGGTCCGACAAGCCATGCCGCTCTCACACCACACATCATGTTCTCACACAGTGAAAAACAGATCCTAGTGCAAAGAGGAAACATGCCGACAGACACGACAGAGCAGGTTACTTTAGGTATGAAACAAAGTCTCAGCTTTCAAATATTTTCATTTTTAAGAAATTCAAACGATAAATACAGTTATGCTGCCTTCACACGTTATCAGAAATTTCCTATTTCCCAAGTCATGATTACGAGCTTGTCACAAAGCTTGTACTTTGTTGTCGGAAAGAATAAAATGTAGTAATATTAGTACTATTACTAGTGTTATATTAGTATTATTTATTAATGTTTATTAATTTCTTGAATTAGTTTAATTGTAGTTTTTTAAATATTTTTTTAATATTTCTAATTAGATTTAATTATAATTTTTTTTATCAGTTTGACTCATTTTAGTACTTAAACTTTTAAAGGCAGTTTTACTCATTTTAGTACTAATTTTCTTTATTTATTCACCCTCAGACCATCCAAGATGTAGATGAGTTTTTTTTTTTTTCCATCAGAACAGATTTGGAAAAATTTAGCATTACATCACTTGCTCACCATTGGATGCTCTGCAATAAATGGGTGCCGTCAGAATGAGAGTCAAACAGCTATAAATACATCCCAATAATCCACAAGTAATCCACATATTCCATCAGTTAATGTCAAATGACAGTTAATGTCAGTTAATGTCTTCTCTCCTGATTCAGACAAGATGACTTTTTCCCTGGAGAATGCAATATTATGAACAGAGAACTCGTATTTTAGCCGGAACCAATAGTTTAAAGTTAAAAACAAATTAATGATGAATTTGTTTATTAAAAACATGCAGGTTTTTGCTTAAAAAATATTAGTTGATGGATTGGAGTCATGTGGATTACTTGTGGATTGCTTCGATGTTCTTATCAGCTGTTTGGACTCTCATTCTGATGGCACCCATTTACTGTAGAGGATCCATTGGTGAGCAACTGATGTAGTAGAATAAACAGAATAAATTTCTATTTATAAATTTGTAGAATAAACTTTTCCCCTCAACCTTTTACTCCCATCTTGGGTGGCCAAAGGGTGAATACATTTTTGGGTGAAGTGCTCCTTTAACAAAAATGATTTTTAATAGTTTTAGTTTGCAGTATTTCCTAGTGGAAGCTTAATAATATAAAGATAATATAATAATAATCTTAAATCAATATTTAATTTGTCTAATATTCAGACACCAAATACTCAACCAGCATACACTGGCTTGACCTAGCAACCATCCAGGTAAACAATTAGCACACCTTAGCAACTGCATAACAATGCCGTGGCAACCACACACATCAACCTACATTGTGGCAGTTAGTTTTGCAAGGGCAAGCACAACCCATATTTTCTTCAGAAAATGCAAAATAAGCCATTTGAGAGCTACAATTTTGTCAAGGGATTTGTGGTAATGTATTCTTGTGTCACAACTTCAAGAACATAGTAAACTAAAAGTTATTTGTCTTCATTACACAACTTCAAATGTCTGATTTGCTAATTAACACCTGTGCCCTATCCCTTCACCCGAAGAATCTCCAGATGCTTCACTTTGGCAATGATCCATCATGATTCATCCCGACTTATCAGTGCTGTTGACCTCTATACCTCAGCTAAATCATTTGACATGGGTATTAGGCTGAAATGACATGCATCCAATCCTGTGACAAGAGGCAAGTTGTCAGCCTGTGGATGTGGCGACCAATGAGTGTTGGACCTGTGTGCTAAAAAGCCAGTGAAGTGGAAACCTCCACACACTATATTCTTGGGAACTGCAAATCTGCTTTCAGAATCCCTGCATTGGATGGAAATAGACAGGCATTTCAAATGTATGCTGTCTAAATTACTTACTGGTATTTGTAGCTGGTTGGTATGTGCTTTAGGGAGATAGAAATGGCCTTTTGGGATGTTATGACTGGTCATTGACCCCTGTTCACACATACAGTGTCTGGGAGTCTTTGAAAGCATGTTGTCCATTAGGAACAACTGTACTTATCAGTTAGTCCTCTGTTTGTCAGTGTTTCTGCACAGCGTGAAGTTCCTTCTGATTATCAGTCAGGACGATTGTAGTCTATTAACTTTCCCATTCTCCTTTAGCCTCATCAATATCTCCTGCTGTAACAGAAACCTCTCACTGAGAAACTGTTCTTTTCTGAGTGGACGTACGTGCCCAGGTCAGTCAGGAGTTGATATTGATGGCCCAAAAAGGTCAAATCCAAAAACAACAAACATGTACATACTATTTATAACTGGGGATATGGCATTTGTTTACTTATACAAAAATGCTGGGTTGGGTAGTATGATAGTATCAGACAGTAATACTGTGGTACCTTGATATATACCATGGTACATGATGATTACCATATCTCTGTGCTATGTTTTTATGTGGTACTTAAAGGTACTTTAAAGAATACTACCATGGTATTACCATGGAAAATGTCCAAAACTTGTGGCATTACCTTGGTATATACACAAAAATGACAGTACATAATACATGTCCAAAAAACATGGTAGCAACTTGGCACATATCCAAAAAACATGGCATTACAACACAAAAACATGGTTTAACCATAGTACATAGTCTAAAAAAAACATAATATTACCTTGGTACATGTGCAAAAACATGGCAATGCATTAACTGCTACCTTTTGTTTTGTATATTTTGTCGGTATATTGCTTGTAAAGAAGGTATGAGATTTATGCTATGTTTTTACAAGGTACTCAAATGTACTCTAAAGAAAATAATACCATGATATTATGATAAATGTCCAAACAATTGTGGCATTATATTGATACATATCCAAAAATGGCAGTATTAACATAGCAAATGTTCAAAAAAGCATGGTGTTATCTTGATGCATATTCAAAAACCATGGTGTACATTACCATAGTACATGTCCAAAACTTGGTATTGTCTCAGTACATATTCAAAACATGGTATTAAACACATAACAAAAATAGAACATGGTTTACCATGGTACCAAATCTAAAATTTGTTAAATGTCCAAAAAAATTATAGGCTATATATTCTAACAATTCTTATATATACATTTATGGAAAAATACAAAGTATTACTGTGTTTCCTGACATGTACCTTGGTATTATCATGTATTTTGGACTTGTATTATAGCAATACCACTTTTAGTTATGCACATAT
>JAUZSZ010000146.1:18081609-18093875 GCA_034780575.1 Labeobarbus marequensis
ACAACCCTAATCAAACACACCTGAAGCGGCCAATCAAGCTCCTCAAGACTGCTTGAAAATTGCAGGCAGGTGTGCTGGAGTCGGTAGGAAATAAACTTTCCAGGAGAGTGGGTCCCCAGGAGCAGGGTTGAAGACCTCTGATCTGGAGAATGAAGTAATCTGTCCTAACATGCCATTAAATGGTGTGCTAGTATGGAATATTCCTGAAACTATTGTAGAAGTGAGATTTTTGGAGGCCCAGGAAAAAGCTGAAGAAGGATATAGTAATAGTTACAATTTAAAAAAAAAAAATATTTTATACAGATTTATACAGATGGATCTAAAGATCCAATCAAACAAGTTGGTATAGGAGTGCACATTTCAAGATTTAAGACAAAAATAAGTTTAAGATTAAGTGACAAATTGTCTGTATACCCAACAGAATTAACTGCTTAGTAGGACTGCAATGGGACGAACAGATTAAGCCAAATAGGATTTGAGTTTGCTCAGGTTCCTCATCAGCTCTCAAAGTATAATGTCCACAAAAACTGATAAGAAAAAAACCTGCTAGTGGAAATTTATACATTGTAGTACAGATTGAAAGCAGAGTATACTTTTGGTATACTTTTAGTATACTTTTGTTGGTATACTACATATCGGAATAATATGGAATGAAACAGCTGAAAAGTTAGCAAAAGAAGCAAAATTTGGTGGATATTAAGGTAGCTCTGGGAAGGAATAAAATAAAATCAGTAATTAACTGGAAAATAGTGAGACTATGGCCACAAAGTTGGGAAAATAGCAGCACAGGTATGTGGTATTATAACACTGTAAAATCAGCAGGGAAAAAAGAACAGTTTTATGGAAGACAGAAAGGAAGAAGTAATGATTTCTAGATTAAGGCTAAACACAGGACTACATTCAACACTTGCATTAATGGGGAAACATGAAAATGGTGAGTGTGATGAATGTGATGTTTTAGAAACAGTAGAGCATGTGCTTTTTAAATGTGGTAAATATGATGATCAGTGTAAAAGTCTTTTTTTTTTTCTTTTTTTTTTTTTTTAGCAATATAAAGAATAGACCAATGAGTGTCGTGGACCTTTTGGGAAGGAATTTGAGAGATAATCAGATATATGTGGCAGTTTTAACCGTTTTAGAATTTACAGGATTAAATCACAGGCTTAGATCTAGTATCTGAGGATCACGATGCTTCTGCCCATCTCGGAGGCTGAGGAGACCAATGTGGAAGCTGGAGGAGCTGAACATGGAGCTGAACATGGAGCTGAAGCATGGGCTCCCTCTGATCCTCTGAGTGGGTGGGGCATTACCTCCATAAAATATAAAATAAAATACATATTCATCACCCATGTAAGTGAGTAAGCTATACAGTAGGTGGCAGTAATACTCCTAAAGAGGTGATCGGCAATTGAAGAAGAAGCAGCTGGTTGGCTGCTTTGGCCTGTTTGGTGTTGAAGAGGCTAGGTTAGCTGTTACAAAAAGCGAGAAAGGTTGACATGGAGCACACAAAATCTTGAAGACTCAAAGCTCAGTGGAATCAACTGTTAAAAAAACACAACACGTCAAACAGAGGATTAGAGAAGAGTCTGCTGGCAGAGAGAGAACGCAACAGAGCTCGTAATAAAACAAGAATCAACATTGTCTTTGGTTTTCCATGTGATGGCGAGAACTGAGGGATTTGAAACGTTGTAAAAGTGACACAGAGGTGACGTTTTTATTACAGGTGAGTAAGGTATTTTATTGAACAGATAAATTGTCTAAAAGCATTATCTATTGTAAAGGGTAATTATTGATTTTTTAGTGCTGTGCTGAAATTTATTTTCAAGCAAGTAATGGATATAGCTATAGAAACATCTTAAGCAGTGTTATCAACTCTCGCAAGATAAATACTGTAAGCAACTGCAGCTTTAAAAACAAGCCCAATATTGTTATATTATTTATTATCATCAATATTATTTATTATCAATTGTTTATTATTAATAAATGAGCCTGCAACATAGTACACTGAAACCACTCTGAGTTTGAAGAGCAAAAACACAAGTTATTTTACTAAAATTATCAAATTGCAACAAAGCAGGCAAGTCACTCACTATACTCTGATCACCTGCGAGCAGAATAGTTTTGGAGATGGAAAAGGAGAATAAAACAAGACAAGAGCACTAAGGGGGAGCCACATATTTATAATAAAATAAACTCGAATCAAATGTATCTACTGTTAGTATTACTGCCTCTTAAGTCTAGTAGTGAGCAAAGTTTTAAGAGCAATAGGATTTTTTAAGTTATGAGAAAGAACCACATTCCTTCATAAAGTCATGCAGAGTCGAAGCACAACTAAAACAATGTTCTTCTGCAAAATGCATGCAGTTTTGTTTCTTAACCAAAGAGGGCAAAAAAGTTACATGACGTGTATCTTTAACATAAGTTTATCATGGCTCTATGCTTACGTTTCTTTTTAGGAGCCCCTTCTGATCAATGACAGAAATTAACCTTCCCGTTATGAAGTAATATTTGACTCCTTAAACTGATTTCCATTTGAACCATTTCTCTATTTGTTTTTATTTTTATTTTTTTATTTTTTTTTAAACCTTTTTTCTATTTTTAAATTAAAAAATCGATTCAATTAGAATAACAGGACAATCAGGAAGAATAAGTTGCCAATCAGATGAAATCACTGAAAAATCATAAAAATGGAATCATTGTAAAATTAAACTATAAAATTAAAGTAAAATCATCAGGTGTGACAAGGCCCTGCCTTTGTCATTGAATTATTCATTTAATCAATCTGTGCAAATGGCTGATTCATTCAGGAATGAAGCAAGTGACTGTCTTAAAGGAATAGTTCACTGTTAATTTACTCACCCTCAGACCATCCAAGATGTAGGTGACTTTTTTTTTCTTGAGTAGAACAGTAAAGACTTTTAGCTGAAACCATAGTCCTTGGTGATTCATAAAATGCTTGTCAACAGCTGACTGTTTTTTAGAATATTTAAAAGCATATCAAGGAAAACAATATTAATACCCGTGGCTCCTGACGATATATTGAAGTCTTATGAAGTGAAAAAATTGGTTTGTGCAAGAAACTGAACCTTATTTTTAAACATGAACATTATTATAACCTTTATTGCCTGTAATCTATTGCCTAGGACCATGGATTCACCTAAAATATAATAACTGTACTCTACTGACATCTTGTATGGCCTGAGAGTGAGTAAATTTAATGGCAAATTTTTACACTAACCCTTTAAAGGAGTCATCGGATTTTCCACAAGTTGATATGATTCTTTAGGGTCTTAATGAAATGTCTATAACATACTTTGGTTAAAATTTGTCAATGGTAGAGTAAAAAACACCTTTTTTACCATGTCAAAATCAGCTCTGTTTTCAGTAAGCTGTTTTTTAGTCTATGTTGCTTTAAATTAGTGCTTTCAATCGATTAACAAATTTAATCACACTAATCACAGTCATGGACTGTGATTAATCACGATTATTCACAAATTTAAAATACTCTGCAGGTCTGCAAGTCTCTGCAGGTAAATACATTTTTATAAACATAAAACACTGTATTATGATGCTGCCAGACTATACTATTTTTAAAGGTCATTTTGAGAAACTGTGCCATTTTAGTAAATCTTAGACACTTGTATTTGTTTTTGAACTTCTTGATTTGGGGGTGCATTGCTACTTTGTTCGTGTTTATTTCTGCTTATGGTGTTGCATGTTTATGAACCCCCTAACATCTAAAATATACCTTTGTACTGTAGGTGCTGTTCTCCACAAGATGACACACATTACTGTAAAACAGTATAGGCAGATGAATATTTCACCCAATATTGATTATTTCCATTCAGTTACAGATGGATTATATATTTTAATAAGCCTTAAAAGGTCTCAAAAAGCATCATTATAGTATCCCACAGACATAAAAGTCATAGATTCAGAATTATGAGTAAATAACAACAGTTTCCCTTTTTCTTTTAATGGTTTAGCTTAAATATGATTAAATACAGTCCAAACTGTTACAGAGAAAAGGCTGGATGTTTGTATCAAACTAAGCAGTTTGAATTGTTATTTTTAAGCAGATAAAATAAAGTAATTAAACGAAACACCTTTTAACATTCACATAAGCTATAGAGTATCTAATGTTGAATAAACAAACATACAGTAATACATTCTTCTTTTTATAGATAGATGTATTGATATATAAGTAGATCTGCAGCATCTTCTAGCTAGGCCTCCATTAGCTCAGTCCACTATCTCGTCCAGACCTGGGGAAAAGATGATCATGTTATGAGTTTTTTTTTTATCAGTAAATAAGCATCATATTAATATGTCATATTAATATTAGGGTTGTACCTTTCAGACGGTCTTAAATCCAGCGCGCTTTTGGATCAGAGCAGAACTTTTTCTTCTGTTAAGAACACTTTACTTTCTGTTTGCAGCAATCACAGCAACATACATGAAGACTGCATGTCTCCAGCAAGGAACATAATCTTCAACTAATTTACTAATTAAGAAGACAACACTTGCAATACAAAACGACACCTAATGGTTATTCCAGGATACTACATTTTGACTACTGAATGTCCCCAACACTCAAGCCAAATTTGGTTGCATATGGACAGGACGGCTAGACATCTGAATAATAACCATAGGAACACATGACTTGAGGTAATCAAAAAACAAATTTAAATTAAAGCATTTTCAAAGGTATTGTCTGGAGTCTGTGTGGTTACTGCTGTGCAGCAGGTATAGTGGAACACTAGAGATCTTAGTCTGAGTGATGCTGTTCATAGGGGGAGGTCTTTTAATAGATGTACAGTAGCAGTCAGATGGAAATAACGCATCACCAATTTTCCATCCCCGTTTTGAACCATTACAAGTGATCATCAAAGTATTCACACCTCTCACCCACAATACAGTTTATCCATCAACTTAATTTATGACAAACTAATATCCCCCTAGAAACAGACCACAAATACTAACAGCTCTTTTAATAATTTTAGGCAAAAATGCACATCTTGAAGTTGAAATGTTCAATCTTTGATGTGCAATTAGATTGAATTGGAGAAACTGGGTGTTTCCTCAACTACGGTATAGGACTTTTGGGTCTGATTTTTTTTTTTTCAGAAAAGCATTTCAACCACATTCCCATTTCCACCACATCTCACATTATGTATTGTTTTTAATATCATTCTGTGGAAGAAATTAGGGTGGTGCAATAAATTGGAATAAAATAATATTATTCATATTTTTAATGAATTTTCATATTTGAATAGTTAAAGAGCCAAGAGTTTTACCGTAAAATATACAGTTTAAGAGAGAAAAATATACAGAACATTTCCTCAGATTAACAGTTCATTGGACACTATTTTATAGACTTTACCTTCATATGACAGGGAAAAAGTAAACCTGTTGAATAAAAATGAACCCCTGGGATATAAAAATGCAAGTTCAAAGAATGTCCAAGTCCAACTGTTATGTCTTTAATATAATATGGCTTGATGATATTTTGGTATTGATGTAAATTAAGCAGAGAAGTCAAACATAAATGAATATGTGGAAAAAAGGCAGAAAAGACTTTCTCATTGTCAGCACTCAGGTTCATCAACTTACTCATGCACTTTAACATTTGATGATGGATGAAATATACATAATCAGTAGTACAAGGTACAATACATAGAAATAAATAGTACATAACCTGCAACCAGCCGTGAAGAAAAGAATAAAGATGCTAAAGAGAAAAGATGTGTTCATGTTTGAGGAAGGACCTCTTGCACACATTCAGAAACATCAGCCACAAGCAAAACCAGTAGATGCTGATCAGTTTATTTATTGTTTCAGATTGCAGTTGTTCATTTGCTTCATCAAATGACAAAAAATTCCAGGTTTGTTGTCAAACAAATCAGTGTAAAATTCACTCAGACTCGCGTCAGCCTTCTTGACACTTGAGTTAATGACTCAAAATCCATTACCAGTACATTGTGTGAAATATATTTCAGTGCAAAATATAATATATACTAATATTTTATTTAAACCACTTTTGAAACGGTTTCACAATAATTCAGTTTCTGAATACGTTTCTGAACTGTCACAGTCAAATTGCACTACATGTATTTGACAACATACACAATATTTTAAATATTCAATTGAAATATGTATAAGTTACAAACATTTTCCAGATACAACAGCTAAATGTCATTTTCCTCATATTTAAAATTTTAAAAATAGTTTTAAAATTTGTAACTTCTTAGAGATGTGTTCTTACTACTTTTAGATGTTCATGATTCATAATAAGCTGACAGTTGCTTGAGTAGATTCTCCCACACGAGCTCAGACACTAATAGATGATGTTGGTGTGGTGTTTGTTTTTTTTCTGCTGTAAAAACAACAAACAAAATAAAACAGCATGAATACAAGAATACAATACTAAATGCACAACAAAACCCTATATAAGCTTTTTATGTTGCTATGTTTCAGCATACTTGATGAGTTTAACTTACAAAAACTGCTTAACTTTCTCCTGTACCCATCGTTGTTTAGGATCACTGCAGAACTCTCCCCGCTCTGTCTCAAAGCTGTCAAAGATAACGAAAACATTGAAAACACAGAAATGTAACATCAGATGCTGTTGATGTCTAATCAGGACATGTTTTCTTTAGAGAGGAACTGTGATTCTTACATGACGGCCTTCACACATGGAGGATTTTCACGGTGCGACCTGATACCGATGATGGGATCAGTCATCACTGCAGCTGAGACTTTAGTACAGCATGAGTTGTCCACCTTTTGTTGTACCGCTAAGATAGAAGAACCAAATAAACCTCAATATTCTGCATCATTCCATCAGATTTAATAATGTATAAACAGTTAAAGTACTTCACCTGTTGTAGTCCAGATCACAGATGCAATGATCACCGCAACAGCCAAACTCCTCATGAGGATCCTTCGTGTCTCCATTGTCACAGACAGTCGATCTTCAACGCTCACTTCTTGTATTAGAGAGAATAAAATCAAGAAACTTACTAGTTGCCTTAAATACTCAATAAAGCGGAACTTAAACTGCATGGGCTGTATCCTGTCCATTGCGGCCAAGTTTATTTTTGTCGATGATTTCATAATTTTTCTGTTTTATCACTACTTATAGCTGGCTTTCCGTGCAGTTTATATTGGGAGTGATTTCATTTGTAATAGTAGGTGTAAATGTCAAGTGCTAAATTAATATATGTAAATGTTGAAGGGGGAATCTGTGTTTGATGGGGGATTCTTCTTGCATGATATTTCATTTCTAACCTTGCTGTCAGTCATTTAACTGATATAAATTCAGTGTATGCTGAAAAAGCATTTTATTTATAATATGCCACTAGGACAACTCAGCGTATCAACATATATATATATTTTTTTCAGATATATTATATCTCGTAAGGCCGGCCAGTTGTCAGATGGAGCAAAATAAGAAGGAAGAGCTGATTGAGGTTTGTTGGGGAGTTTTGCAGCTGGTGGGATGGCATGCAGGTCAAGTTTTTCCATTTCACAATATTGCCACACTTAGATGCTCATACTGTCAGATTCTTCTGAAATGCAAGACACAGTTTGACTTTGTCATTGTGATGGCATCCTTTACTGACAGATTGGAACACGCTCATTGGAACACATCCACGACTGGAAGGCTGATTTCAAAAACAGTGTATAAAAACTAAATTAATATATTAAAATATGGGTAACACTTTACAATAAGGTCTCAATTGCTGAATTTACACCATGTACCTTTTTTGTTCAAATTTAACAAAATTTAAATAATGAGTCTATACGTCATCAATCCTTCTAGGATGTGTTTTTGTCCCTGAATCATTATGGTAAGTCTACTGTGAGTTTTTTTTTAGACCTAGCAGGATGATTTTCGCAGGAAATTGTGTACATACATTTATTTTGTCAAATAAGTAAAAAAAAAAAAAAAAAAGTTGGTCTGGCTGGGTTAACATTCAGGATAGTGATAAGACACATCATACATGCACAGTTTTGAATGATTGTTGGGAATATAAAAAGAATGGGGGAAATTGTTTTGGATGGAAATATGAACAGTTTGTTAAGGATTGTGATCTGGAGAATGAAGTAATCTGTCCTAACATGCCATTAAATGGTGTGCCAGTATGGAATATTCCTGAAGTTAGAGAAGTTAGAGATTTTTGGAGGCCCAGGAAAAAGCTGAAGAAGGATATAGTAATAGTTACAATTTTTAAAAAATTCTATTATACAGATTTATACAGATGGATCTAAAGATCCAATCAATCAAGTCGGTATAGGAGTGTACATTCCAAGATTTAAGACAAAAATAAGTTTAAGGTTAAGTGACAAATTGTCTGTATACGCAACAGAATTAACTGCTTAGTAGGACTGCAATAGGACAAACAGATTAAGCCAAATAGGATTTGAGTTTGCTCAGGTTCCTCATCAGCTCTCAAAGTATAATGTCCACAAAAATTGATAAAGAAAACTTGCTAGTGGAAATTTATACATTAGGGTAGACTGAGTACATCTGAGACATGTACAGTTGAAACACTTTAAATAATTTGCATATACAAGAGCCCCGAGCTGTGATTTTTTTCTCAGTAAATTCACTTTATGGGAATATTTCCCCCCGTGATTCTTATAAATCATACAGAATGACTGAAAATGTAAAAATGCAGAAAGATTCGAGTGATGCATAGGTTTAGGGGTAGGGTTATAGAATTGTTATTTTTACTGTTATGTTTACATTTGTATTGTTTGCCATATATTTTTGTAGTGTTAAATATTTGTTCCTGTTTTGTTTAACCGAATCTGAATTAAATAAAGCAAATAAATGAATTTATTTTAAAACTGTAATTATTTAATACTGTAATTTTGTAATTTATTACATTTGCTACAAATGGTTAGCCAGCTTTAGAGCATTAAGAATAGGTGTCTCAACAGTACCATGCTACTGTTTCAACTGTACACCATACGGGTACAGTTGAGACAAAAATGCACTTCATTTTTATGAGCTAATTGTGGAAAATATGAACTCCTTATAGCTATTATCAATTTATATTTTAGTACACAAACAAAAGAAATATCATGTGAAAAATCACTTTATTTCAGCATCTAGTTTTACTGTAGTGATGAAAAAAAACAGAAAGTGTCTGCTGTACTCAGTCTACCCTACACATTGAAAGCAGAGTACTTTTGGTATACTTTTAGTATACTTTTGTTGGGTACACTCTTAAAAATAAAGGTGCTTAAAAGGTTCTTCACAGCGATGCCATAGAAGAACCATTTTTGGTTCCACAAAGAACCATTCAGTCAAAGGTTCTGTAAAGAACCGTCTCTTTTTTATCTTTTTATAATCTGAAGAACCTTCTTTCACCACAAAGAACCTTTTGCGAAACAGAAAGGTTCTTCAGATGTTAATAGGGATGGGTATCGTTAAGGTTTTAAGGTATTACTACCCTTACCGATACTGCTTATCGATCCAGTACTTTAACTGTATTCTTATCGGTACTTTTTGTTTTTTATATATATGACAGATTAGGAGCTGAGTTAACATTGCTTTATATTCTGAAATGTAAAATACATTTTTAATTAAATGAATATAAAACATCAATTTGTAAATGCACCAGCGTGCAGGCATTTTTGGTGTTTTATTTACATAAGATAAGATACAGTAAGAACATGAACAAAGAAACAAAGTATAACAAACTGACAAATACAATAAAACAAATATACAAATGAAATTAAATAAACAGTGCTTTTATTTTTCCATGAAGGTCTACTAATATTAATGTTCAGGTAAGTAAAGCTACAAAAGAAATCTAAAAGTAATCAAATGTAAATGAACACTGGATAGTTTTCACTGTACGTATTGATAGATTAATGTTTATTAACGCTATAACCTTATTCAGATTAAGAGCTGTGGGTGATTTTCTCTTTGCATTTTGTTTAACATTGATGGCTCAAGCGCCAGTCTGTCACTTTAAGACAATATACTGACACACACACATTTGCTTGTTTGTTTTGGAGCGCACCGCGCAGGCGCGCACGCACACACGCACACACTATCAAAGACACTATTATTATCAAACATGTCCCGCAATTTAGCAACAGTAAAGACGGCATTTTACAACTTCTGAAAAGACTGCTTATGTGATATCAACATGTCAATTTATTATAAGCAACACAAGACAGCCAATGACATTTACAGCTGGGGAGACTGGACTGACTTTCTACTGTGTTAATCATCTAACTCAGCCAGTTAAGAGCTTTTTTCCTGAATATGGTCCCTGAAGCACAGGTTTTATCAGCTGGCAATTTTTAATGCTTATGTAAGAGTGCCTGTTTTTAAATGCCCTAACCTGACTTTCAGTCAACATGGCTGGCCAGGAGTTCTCATCTCTCTCATCATCTGAAACAAGGAGATAAAAATATTGTATTCAGTTCAGACAGACATATCTGTGTTATCTCTCCCCGTTCTCTTGCATTCATTGATCCACACACTGATGTTGCTGAAGTTATTAGCTAGTTATGTTGGCCTGAGAAAGTCAACATACTGAAATTGGGAGAGCTGACTGATCTGGTGATCTGTCACTGCTCTTCGGGCCGTAGCTGGGGTTTGCGGGACCGGTTGTACCTGTTTGAAATGGTTTAATATATGTTTGTTCTTTACATTTATCTGTGCTATTTTCACAATGTTACACAAAGTTTTTTCAAGTTTGTAGGTATCCAGGTACAGAAACCAAACAATCAAATATAAAATATCATTGCATTGTCTTCACTGTATAAATTAAACATAGATTAATTCTTGTTAAACTACAAAGTAGTTCAGTAAAGAGCTGTGAGCGATTTTCTCTGATTTAATTCATTGGATGAACATTAAGGACACCGACAGCAGCTAGTACATTAGGCGCGATCACTTTAAGATACGATACATCCCATATCTGGTACACTGTTTACGTTCAGTTAAGTTTAGGTTTGTTCTCTGTGAGCGCACTGAACACGGCGCGGGAGTACTCATTTGAGTTTTTCCGCGTCCTGTGTTTTGAATGTTTAAATGAGCAAGGCATAAAAACACGTTCAAATGACAAGCTTTCGTGGCGACGCGCAGTAGTGACGCATTTTTAGGATGGTCTCAGCCAGTCAGTTAAAATGAAAGAGGTGCGCAATAGCATTGGTCATCAACAGAAACTGCGTGACTTTCAAAAAATCAGTGCTTCGATCGAATTATGAATGAATGTGTGAAAGTTCTGTCACAAAGATGTTGTTATGTATCCTCGCGCTTTTTCAAGTGGGTATACGGAAATCCTTGACCTGTGCTGGTGGGTGTACGCCGTATACCTGTATCAGGTAGACACCACTGCTTTTACGTCATCACGCTGGCTGTACTTTCACTTCACTTCGGTCTCAGGTCGTCGTGTTTAATGAAGAGAAACAACGTTGACATAGTACTTTAAACCTGGTGAAAATGAAGCTTCTTTATATTTCGCCCATATTGCTCTGTTGTTTACTCGACCATGGTAAGACATTTAAGCTCTCTATTTCGGTGTTTTAGCGATTTGCAATTTGCGGTTAAAAGGTCATGTTTACAGTAAAAGCAAACAAACAAAACAGTACCAAACATGCGGCTCACAGCAGAAGCTGTTAGATATGCAGGAATCTGAAATGTGGTAAAGATGGGCAGCTGCGTTTTGACGGAAAAGACTCGACAGAATGTGTTGCAGCGTGACGTGGTGTGATTTGATGTGATTAATTAACCTCCAAACCTCCGCCATACTCTAACCCTACCCTTTAAACTATACATAAAATTAACCGTGACTTTACTATAAACAAACAAACAAAACATGGTTACTATAGTTCAAACCATTGTAACCACAAATTAACCATGTTTTCTGTGTATAAATAGCACACCAAATAGAAATAGAAAATCGTGCCATTGAAACGCACTTTCGTGAGATCGGGTAATTCACTTTCGCATCTACTCGAACAAATAAAGCAAAAACACACACTATGCTGTATTGACGAGTATCCAAGTTTATTTAAGAAGAAACCACAGTCGGGTACGTCTTAAATAAACATAACTTCCACTCTCCGCACAAACTACAGCGAACATTTATCTATGGTTTAACATTTACATTTACATTTACATTTAGTCATTTGGCAGACGCTTTTATCCAAAGCGATTTACAATTGGGGAGTACAAAAAGCGATTCATCTTGAAGAGGCAAACAGACAGAGGAAGTGCTCAAAACACCAAGTCT
>JAUZSZ010000146.1:18530723-18542989 GCA_034780575.1 Labeobarbus marequensis
AGCAAATTAGCATATTAGAATGATTTCTGAAGGATCATGTGACACTGAAGACTGGAGTAATGATGCTGAAAATTCAGTTTTGCCGTCACATCAATAAAATTGCTTTTAAAATACATAAATATAGAAGACTGTTATTTGAATTGTAATAATATTTCACAATATAACTGGTTTTATTGTATTTTTGATCAAATAAATGCAGCTTTGGTAAAGAGACTTCTTCCAAAAAGACTTTATTCCACACTTTTGAAAGTCTGTGTGTAAATGAGCGTGTATAACACACATATGTATGTATCGTGACCGCTCTGATATCTGTTTATATTGCAGGTTTGTTTGTGGTGTGACCGATTCCACAGCTATAAAACATAAATTGGAGCACTTGGACCATTTTTTAAAGTGGATCCTGAAAACAAGATCTAAGTGGGTTCGTGCTTCTTTTCTGAACTATGCCATCATGATGACAAAGAACATTAAGAAGCATGTGACCCGTGGCAGTATGACCCACCAGCAAGAAGTTGGTAAGAAGTGCATATTACATACAATCTGGGAAATTTAAATGTGTATTCCAGTCCTGAAAAAAGTCTTTGAAATTTCTGTAATAAACAGATTTTTTAAAATCTATATATTACTTGATTATCCCGTTAAATATCTTATTGGCCATAACGAAGTTTGATTTGTGAATAAGTCATTCTTTTAAGTTAACTGATCCAGAAATTGGTGTTTGAAAAAAAGGGTAAACATTTAAAAATGTAGTGTATTCCTGTGATGGTAAAGCAGAATTATCAATATTATTACTCTTCAGAAATCATTCTAATATGTTTATTTGCTGCTCGTAAAACATTTCTTTTTATTACAATGCTGAAAACAGTTGTGCTGCTAAATGTTTTTTGTGTAAACCATCATACATTTTTTCAGGATTCTTTGTTCAAATAAATATAATTTATTTGAAATTAATCTTTTGTAACTTATATTAATAAGTCTTTACTGTCACTTTTGATATTTGCATCCTTGTTGAATCAAAACGGTATTCATTTCTTTCTTTCTAATCTTACCCCAAACTTTTGAATGGCAGTATATCACAGTATATAAAACTGATGATATTTATAAGAACTATTGTTAGTAATAATTATTAATCAATAATAACTGATCATAATTGAGCGCCAAATCAGCATATTATAATCATTTCTGAAGGATCATGTAAGACTGGAGTAACTGCTGCTGAAAGGAATAAATTACATTTTAAAATATATTAAAATAGGAAACAGCTCTTTGAAATTGTAATATTTCATTATTTTACTGTATTTTTGTTCAGGAAATGCAGAGTGGGTGAACATAAGTAACTTCATTTAAAAAATCAATATTTAAAAACTTCAACTGGTAGTGTACAGTATATACGTGTGTACTATAAAACTAAGAAAATATCTAAATTTTTAATATTTTGATTTTCAAGCCTTCAAGCTATCTTGCTTTTCTTAATTCAAAGGTCAAGACACAAAGCCAGTTTCCTCATGCCAGTGAGGACGAGCTGCCAGACCGATGCACGATTTCTCAGATAGGTATCTGTAAACAGTTTTAATATCATAAACATTACATATCTTTAAGAGCAGAAAATACAGGATTTACATGAATAATCTTAAAAAAATTCTGCAGATGACAGAGACATCATGGACAAGAAGTCACAAGTCCATATTCACAGAGACTTAAGTTAAATTGCTGTATTTAATAAGTTGACCTATTCTGTTTGTCAAGAGACATCTTTTTACCATTGACTCCAGAACAATTCCAGAAAAGCTGTTGTTTTCTTGTAATGTTTTCATGGCAAGCCTTAGAGAATAGAACACTGCTCTGCATCTTGCAAAATGCATCCAAGAGGAAATCTTAAAAGCATGAATCTCAATCATCATCCCCACAATGCACTTACACGTGCTCATTCACCCACTCAAACACACGTTCACGCTCATGTCCTTGAAGGGGTCATTGCTAAATCTCTTTCTGAGCTGCAGTGCTAAATATGCAAGAGAAGACCAACACCTGAATGTTAATCAGCTCTGCCTGATTCTTCGTCTTTACACGGCTCACTACTGATGCCTTTGGACCTCCAGTACTGGCTGTCTGAACGTGATGGATGAAGCTAGACTGATGTGCTGTCACATGTCCATGATACTCCAAAGATAAATACGTTACATGTAGACCAGGTTCTGACAGCTTCTGTTTATTGTTACAGCATTGTTTCAGGCATTTTATTATTTGCTGCTTGTCTGTTCTTCTGTCATATGATCTTTCTCTCGTAAACACAAGCTTGCATTTTTGATTTTAATACAGTACAGCTTTCTTTATTGGTGTTTTTTAAAATATAAATATGTACCAATAAAGGTACACATAAAAATGCCACTATCTCTTTCTTTGTTTTATTGTTGCTATAGAAGTTAGGAAATAAAAAACAGTCCTTGATTGCGGTGTTATGTTATTTGAGTGCAAGTTTGCATGTTTTATAAAACTATAGAACATAAATTCCAAAAAGACATATAAAGGTTGCTTCCATTTATTTTCCTCACCAAAATGTTGAAGTAGGCTATAAGATGTTAATGATGTACACTAGAGGGCAGTAGGTGAACGTTCAAAAAATAGGAATTATATATATTGAAATTTGCATTCGTTGTATAAAATATTTTAAGTATTATATTATCCTTTAAATGCTTATGTTTATTTTTAAAATCCTTCAATTTGGTCAGCCAGTTGCATGAAATCCAGTGCTAAATGCCATTTAAGTCACTTAAGGTTTTGTGTAAGTAGCCTAATAACAAAACAATAGTAAGAAAGTAATGATTAATTTTCAGGGTCATGTCGGTGAACGTAACTACAGATTTAAATACGTTTATTCTGTCTCTATGCATGGGGAGTCTCTTTACATCAAGTGTGTTTGATTAGCAACACCAGTCATTCAAAGTTTCAAATATGAACAAATCCTTCAACCAGGGCGGTTTTTGCTGTGGTGGCAGGTTTGTGGAAGTGCACCGAAAGCCTTTGTAAACATTTTGTGAGGCGCGCTTTCCCGCTGATTCCCACGACACTTCCGCCAAACACCGCGCGCTCCTGTCCAGCTCTCAGCTCTGCGCCGACAGGGTCGCCATTGTTTTTGCTCTCCCTGGAGCACCCGGCTCACTTCAAGGATAAATGTGTCTGTTGGTGACCTAGTAAAACTAACAGCCGGACAGGCTTGTGATCATTGTGCTAGAGTGGCAGAAAAGGGGCCCACAGCTACCATTCTCTACACACACACAAACTCATTAGTCAGAGCTCAGTCAATGTATACCAATGCCTTAAGCTGTATAACCTCATCTCCAGCTACTATGTTAACCTAGTTTACAAAAATAGCTCAAATTTAACATATGTTGGCACTTACATGTAATAAATTTGTGAAACCACAATTATGGCGTGATCAATTTTACGAAATTCCACAGGCAAAAATATCTGTTGTAAATAGATTCTTAAGACGCTGCTCACAAATAATCATTATAAAACCAGGCAAATTTCTGTTGGTCAGCACTGCAAATTTATGTGAACACTTGAAGACAAGCAATAACAGTATAAGGGGAAATTTTTCGCCCTTATGAGAAACACAAAGCTAAGTGGATTTCTGCTGAAATGTCTGCATTTTGCCCTAAAATTTCGCCAAGCAAAAATTGCGGTCACATTATTGAAATTTCGCGGGCAATAAAGTTCTGAAAAGTGAAGCCAAAACATTTCGTTCCCTTGGTGGCTGGCTGCAGTATAGCCCCTAGGTCATAAATGTCGCCCTCTCCATATGGATGATCAGGGAAATAAGCCCAATTTAAAAAAGCATCAGATGATTCCACTTCAAATAATTTTTCCCCAAAGATAGTTTCCATCATTTATAGTTATTGTCAAACTGACATAGGCTCAAGTGTTCGTTTTGTTATTAAGCTTGCTTTTAGTTAGTTATTTCATGCTATAAAAATGGGGTGTGGTGTTATGATTGGGTCTGCGCAGACTCAGTTTTCAAATGATGTCATCGGCACAAGATGACAGCATATCTGGGATATTTTGACTTCACTCATATAGCGGACGGAAGTAAAGACGGCTTCGACCATCTTTTTTTTACAGTCTATGTCCACATTACGTGGATTCCTATTAAAATGACTGGATTTTGTCTGCGAAATTTTATCTTTCTTGGTTCCTAAATGACATTTCTTTGACCACAGTATGGACTCTTTTGACTTTGGCCAGTAACACCTTAGCAACACCCTAGCAACCATCCACAACATCCTAGTACTGAGGTGGTGGGAACATTTTCTGCAGAAAATGTAAAAATCTATTTTGACATCATTACTGAATGAGTTTGCAACACTAATATTTAAAAAACGTAAAGAAATAAACACTCAACACACAAATAAATGAAGAAAAAGACTTCAAATTGGCTCACTATATGGCTGTTTGGTAAACTGATTACTATCCAGTGTGGTTGCAAATAAGAGCCGTATGATACGTGTGTTGTGCGAATAAAAATTCTGTTTGAGAGACTAGACTTTCATGTCAAGAGTTTCAGTCCGAAGCTCAGAATGGCAGAGCCAGTGGAGGATAGAAAGAGGTGAGTGATGTGTGTCAGGGATTGCAGAAATGAGAAAAGACAGACCAACCTAAAAGAGGAAGGCAGAGGACTGGAGTTATTCATTATTCAAAAAATGCCCCAAATTATCCTTGAATATTGATTTTTGCCAAACAAGGCAATGTATCTGTTTGGTGAAATTAAATTGTTAAAGAACAATCAAACCAATTCAAACTGCCTCAAAATCTATGAAAATAAAATAAGTGGCAAAAATCTACCATTTACATGTCTAAATTTGATCAGACCAGTCAAGATGCACCTTTTGCATAAAAGTGAAAGCCACTCTTCATCTCATCTGACTTTGATCATGTGGAACACATGACCTATTAAAATAGACACGATTATCATTTCCAATTAACAAAAATGCATGCTGATTACTTACTTTCAAGTTTTCCTGGCAACTTTACTTCAATAATAATCATTTAAAAAAAAAAAAAACATTTGAATCCGGGTTAAAATAATAAGTTTTTAAAATGTTTTTTTTTTTTTTATATATATATATATATATATATATATATATATATGATTTATTTATTTTTTCCTCCCATCTTCTCACCGGGTAGTGGTGGATTATGGTGGCATTTTTGTTTTATTTAGCTGTTTTGACTAGTGTGTGTTTTTCAGGTACTCTCATGGTGAGGTGGTGTGTGTATCAGAGCTCAGGGACTTCCTGGAGGCTGACATCAGTAACATGGAGTCGGGCTCTGCGTGTTTGGCCAAGCATGAAGATGGCATCTGGTACCCAGCCAGAATATCAGGTACAATTTCTAAGTTTTTTCAGCGCCATTAACAGAAAGGAAGAACAAAGATTGCTATATGATATCATTTGTGTGTTACCTTCCCTACAATTTAGAAGACAGAGAGATTCCTTATTGATCCCCTAGGGGAGATTTAATGGGATATAGCGGCAGCTTCAAACATAGACTGCACAAAAACACAACAGTACCGTGCACTCGATCAGGTAAAACAGAGCAATACATCAGAGGTATGCATGAGACATTGTGCTTCTCTTTTTCCAGACATTGAAGGTGGCTTGTACACAGTGAAATTTGACTCGCTGCTGCTGAAGGAGGCTGTGCTGGAGGCTGATGGGATCATTCCTCCTCTTCGTCAAGATGATGGTTCCTCCTCTTCCTCATCAGACTCTGAGGATGATACAGACCAGTGTGATGCCGCCTATGCTAAAGGTGCTAAAGCATAATTACAACATCCTCTGGAATATTGTGTACTGAGTACAGTACAGTATACTGTAGTCTCAGGAAAATATATCTGGGTCAATCTTTTAAAATACCCATTTATATTCTTTGGTAATTGAGAGAAAAGAAAAAAAATAGAGAGAAAAACAGCATATTTTTAAAACCTTCAGAATATTTTCCACTGTGACATTATTTTCATTGCAATTAAGCCCATTCCTGCCAATTCTCATTACTGAAATACATAAGTATTCCATTATATACCATTAAAGAAATTGGGGGATTTGTTGTGTTTGAAGGAAGTCTCCTTAGCTAACCACAATACCATGGTACCTTTTTGGCATTTATTTATTAAAAACAGTAATATTGTGAAATTATTGAAATTTAAAATATTGTTTTGTTATATAAATTATATAATTTTCAGCAGCCATTTCTCCAGTCTTCAGTGTCACATGAATCTTTAGAAATCAATCTAATGCTGATTTGGTGCTCAAGAAACACTTATTATTGTCAGTGTCAACCTTTTTTTTGTATAATATTTTTTATAGAAATTGTGATACATTATTTCAGAATTTTTTCTGATGGAAAGAAAGTTCAAAAGAACAGCATTTGTTTGGAATAGAAATCTTTTGTAACATTATATATATGTCTTAACTGTTGCTTTTTAATGCATCCTTGCTTAGAAAAATTCCTTTCAAAAACAAAAATCTTACTGACCCCAAATTTTTGAATGGTAGTGTTTATTGTATAAGTAAAAAATACAGTTAAAAACTATTACAGTATTGAGAATCTCCATTGAGAAAAATGGGAATTTAAAAAAAACAAAACTCGAAAGTTAAACATCCAGACACACCACAGTAAAGGGGAATCTTAGAGAATGTTCTTTATTATAAAAAATGAAACATGGATATTAAATATGCATTTCTTTATGGAAAATGTTTTCTTATTGTTTGGTTCCATTTTAAATGTGGACTGAATATATGATCAGATTAAAATTAACTGAATGTCATTGTGCTTGTTAGGTGTTTTCAATAAAGCAACATAGACCTTCTGCAGAATAATCTTTAAAATATCAGCTCAGTTCATAGGTCAGATGAATTAACTCCACATTAACATGTCTACCTGCAGTGTAGAGCAGTTGTGCAGGTTGCTGGAATTCACTGGCCATACACAAATACAGATGCAAAGGTTTAGAGCTCTTCAACACAGGGTACTGTTGAAATCAAGCTGACTTTGTATCTCATTACAGTATTCACATCAAGGGAGGAGGACATGGCCCAGGTAAACAGTGCAGAGTTTTGTGGTTGGGAGGCTCACACGCGTGGCATTGGCTCCAAGCTCTTGCTGAAAATGGGTTATGAGCTTGGTAAAGGTAGGTGAACATTAGTCTAAAAGCTATACGAACAGATGTTTGCAATTTAGTGGTTGACCGATATATATCGGCCGATATTTAGTACCTTTTTAATTATCGGCATCGGCTGATAGGTTGGAAGTGGGACTTTTATTTTGTCAGCACATAGACACCTGAGCACACAGTTCCCATTTTGCTTTTTCATTAGTTTACTGTCTCTGTTTAACAGTTCTGACAAGTAAATTAATACACACAAGTATTATAACATTATTTTTTCTATTATTTGTAACTGTAAAGAAAAGGTTGTAATATTATAATGCGTTCATAGTACTTAAATATCAAAAAATGTTTCATTTCCTTAATCTTGCAAACTTTTGTCAAATTCAGCTGTGAGATCCTCTGAAGGGTGGATTTGTAGAATGCATAAAAGCGTGTGTGCTCTAGGTTTAAAGATCAGAGTGTGCAGTTGAATGCTGACATAAGTGTTGGGCTGTCCGTGAACACACATAAGAGACAAACTTAAAATCATTGATTTTAAATAATGCTGCACTATATCTACGCTATATATGTCATATTCACTGTGTGCTGTATGTAAAATTAGCACTACCTTGTCTTTATTTGATAAAAATGTATGTGCGTTTGTAGGCTTTATATCGGCTGTTGGCCATCAAAATATCCATATCGTTTGATTATTTATATCTTGTGCGTAGGTTTGGGGAAAACCCTGTCTGGACGAGTAGAGCCGGTTCAGGCAGTGGTTCTTCCGAAAGGCAGCTCGTTGGACATATGTGCTGAGCTCACACAGAGAAAGACTGCAGCCACTATCGCTAAGGATAACCCAGCCCCTTGTAAACCGAAGGCTAAAAAGAGAAAAGCCTCCACATCAACACGCCGCAATGTTTTTGATTTCCTGAACTCTAAGCTTGGTGATACAGCTCAGTCTGCGTCTCATTCATCAAGCTCATCAGTCACTGGTGCAGAGGCCTACAGGGGCGGAAAGAGCACCAAACGTTCCCTGAACGTTCGTCTGTTCCAGACGACAGAGAAAGTAGCTCAAGTGGAGAGAGAGATTAAGCAACTCACAAAGTCTCTCAGTAGACGAAATGGAAGGTATACTTTACTCACTTTCTTTGCACCTGGCCAGTTTTCTTCTCTTTTCCTTATCATCAGTGTCTTTCTTGATATTACCCTTACCAGTGTTGCAGAAGCTACTTAAAGCTGCAGTGCGTTACTTTTTTGGGTTAAAAATGATCCGAAATCAATATTTGAGCAAGTACATAACCAGCCAGTGTTCAAAACTATAGCCTTGCTTTAGCCCGATTCACAATGATTAGCTTATAATAATGTTTTCTAATTTGAGTGGTACGGGTAGGTTTTCGCGGGAAATTCGAGCATGATGCTGTGTCATTACGTCACGTCTGTAAACAAAGAAGTTGTCCCGGCTACTAGGCTATCACATGTGAGGATCCTGCAGGTGGCGGATCGTTTATAGCCTTTTCTCTCAGCAGCTAGAATAATTAAATGTATCATTTTGATGGCGGATTGTAATCCAGAAAGGATTATGTGTTTATGAAACACATGTGAATGAAATTAAATTATATTCCAGTTTTAAATGTGCTTCTGATTACAGATAGCCTGGGATTACACAAGATTTGTATTTTAAAGACAACCAGTTCGAAGGGAGCATAATTTGCTTTTTGGGTTAAAATAATTTCTTAATATGAAATTCGAATGGCATGACAATTAGATATTAGACTGTACAGAAATTGAAATCTACACGCTAATACACACTATACTCGTAACGTAGTCACGCAATGCTGTTGTTGTTAACATTAATAATTAGAGAATAAAGTATAACATTAATACTTTGCACGGTTTGATGTGATATGAGCTAACTGATCTTTAGTTTAAATCACCATTGGTAGGGCGATTTATGGTAATGCTTTTTTCCTCATTTGGGCAGAACAAACGTGGCAGACTTGTTACTTACTTGTTCAGATGGCAATGTACGGTGAAAAGTCTTATTTGGCTCATATATTCCAAGACATAGGCTAGAATCTGTGATTGCGAAGTAGCCTACAGTTAACATCCACACCTGTGCGGTGACTGACAGCTACACATTCACTTCAAAACATTAGATTCATCCGCGCTGGAGCCGTGCCAACTCACAACCCATGCAAGCGAGATAATTCTGCAAGCAGTTTGCAATTGCAGGTTTTCAAACATAGATGGCGACAAGAGGCAAAACTTACGGACTGCAGCTTTAAGTATTATATATACACATTTATTTATAGCCCCAGAGAAAAATATCTTTAAAAACGTATTTAAAATGTATTCCATTTATTGCATGTTTGACTTTGTATTCTCAGGCATGTGTAGACCAAAAATGCCAGGACTTGTCCATGTTTGGTGTTGAGGAATGCCGCAGGAAGTGCAATGGCCACGGGGTGAGGGAAGGAGCAGACACTGCCACTTCAGAGAATTATAAACAAGTTTTTCAAATGCAATTATTTTTCTCAGTTTTTTCTGTTTTTGTCTTTGTGTAGGTGTGTAACAGTAATAAGAACTGTCACTGTGATGAAGGCCGGGCTCCTCCTGACTGCAGATACTCTGGAACCGGTGGCAGTGTGGACAGCGGCCCTGCACGAGAGCCCAGAGGTACCACACACACACTGATTCACTGTAACTTTAGACATTTGGGCTCAGTAAGTGACATCATCACATTGCTTACATTGGCGTGGTAGAGTTTAGCCTGGTTTTTGTCTGTATACAGATTCAGATCCTGCGCGGGTGGCTCTACTGGTCATTTTCCTGTTTGTGTTACCGGTCTCACTGCTGTTTGTCGCACTCCGTTTCCCCCGCTGTCGACGAGGCCTTGTGTACCTCGGCCACACGCCATTCAACAAGAGCCGACAGAGCCGGTAAGACTGAGAAAAACACAGAATGACACAGAGGTTAAGGGATGATGTACTTTATTAAAGCAATTTATCTCACTTCACTTTCAGCCTGTGTTAAGCAGCAATGACAAATAACATGAGATAAATATAAATCATTTATTTAATCATTCCTATTTAAATAAATCATTTATTTAAAAATACATAAAAATTGAATGCAATTTAGCCATTTTTTTAGTTTCTAAATTAAAATTAATTCAGAAAGATGAATCATAAATGTCCAGGTGAAAGAACAGTCCTGACAACATAAAGGAAAAAAGCCTTAAAAACAATGAAATTAGTAAAAAGAAAAACTTATTTAGTAGTTTGGCAAAATCTTTTATTATATAGAAATAATTAAATCAATTATTTAACATTTTAATAAATAGATAAACTGCTTAATTTTTGAAATTGTATTTAAAGTGTAAGGACAATTGAACATTTTACTTGATGGTTACACCACATTTAAACTTTTATTAAACTGGCATGAACAATAAAAAACAAATGAAACCAAAATGAATACAAAGAGTACATTTCTAAGAGTTTGGCACAAACATACTGTAAAAAACACCGGTACCATAAAAATACAACAGCCAGACAGAAATTACAACCTTAGCTGTTAATGTCAGATAAAAGATAAGATCTTTCATTACAGTCAAAGATCATATTATTAATCATTAATGATATTATTTTACTGTGTTTTACTCACGGTGCAGTGGGGTCTCGGTGGCTTATATTGAATACTGCGTGAAACAGGAAAACCGAAGGTATCTCTGTCAATGTGGAGCTTCAGTTTGTGGTGCAAAACAAGCCATGTGGTAGCAGTCACTATACTCCTGTAGCTGAACATTTGTCTCTCACCAGCAGGAGCTTTGAATGACAATGATAAAAATGAAATAAAATCATAAAAATTGGCTTAGCATTGGCTGTCATTGACAAGCTCATCTCTGGTGTGCATTGCAGTACTTCCAGCATAAGTTTCTTACATTTTTTTTTTAAGACACCAGAGGTCTGGTTCGATGAGAAAAAATGTTTGTTTAGTTTTAAATGTTAAGTGTCTCCCTGCTAGCGGTCTTTCTCACACAGTTCTCCAGTTCCCTATTAAACAACAGTATGTGAAGTAGATTTAGATAGTGTAGTGCTTGTTGTTCTGTAACATTGAATTCCCTCTGATAGTATTGGTATAAATTTATCTAATGTTGACCAACAACGAATAGTTCTCATATTTAATTTCTGTATGCTGAAAAATGTAACATTAGTTTGAGTGTAATATACCATATCCTCACAATTTTCCCCATAGGACTCCTGCCATGGAGCTAGCAAATGCTCGAAATGGAGATCAGGTGCAGCCGCTCAGATACCAATGGCCCCACCAGAGTGATATCCCTCTCACCCAGGCCATCAGCAAGGTACAGTACATCTGCTCTACAGAAAAACAGTGCTGCTCCAGAGCACCGTTCAGTGATACAATTACTGGAGCATGATCTTCTATAATGCGGTGTAGGGTTACTGAGAGTCTGCACAGAAATACAGAAAAGAGGTCACCATGTCCAGAGAGAGGAAAATGACAGAGCAGACTGGTGGTAGATGAAATTTTGGGGTCTGTAAGATTTTTTCACTTCTTTCTTTTTGTTGAAAGATGTGTCTTATGCTCACAAAGCTACACAAATATTGTGAAATTTTATTGCAATTTAAAACGTGTTGTATTCCTGTGATGGCAAAGCTGAATTTTCAGCAGCTGGAACCGGCAATCCAATTACTCCAGTCCTCAGTCTAATATGCTGATTTGGTCCTCAATAATAATTTCTTGCTGTTAACAATGTTGCATAAAACTTGAATAAAAAGTTGAAAATAACAGCATTTATTTAAAATAACATTTGTAACATTGAAAAAGCCTTTACTGTCACTTTTGATCAATTTTGATCCTCACTTAATAAATGTAATAATTTCTTTAAAAATATTTTACAGACCCTAAACTTTTGTACAGAAGTGTGAATTCTGTAATTTATCTATAAATCAAAAAAAAAGGAAATAATAGTAAATAAATGGATGAACCCAACACTCCTTGAGTTTTTTTTTTTTTTTTTCTTAAAAAAGGAACTAAAATACAGAATATTTAACCAATAAACTAGTAAAATAAGTTGTTGTTTTTTAAAATAACACAA
>JAUZSZ010000146.1:18545022-18555060 GCA_034780575.1 Labeobarbus marequensis
CATGTAGACCAGGTTCTGACAGCTTCTGTTTATTGTTACAGCATTGTTTCAGGCATTTTATTATTTGCTGCTTGTCTTTTCATCCGTCACACGATCTTTTTTCTCGTAAACACAAGCTTGCGTTTTTGCTGTTGATACAGTTCAGCTGTCTTTATTGGTGTTTATTATGTAAATATGTAACTAATAAAGAAACAAATAAAAATGCTGCCATCTCTTTCTTTGTTTTATTGTTGCTAGGAGTTAGAAAACAAAGGAACGGTCCTTGATTGTGGTGTTATGCTGTTTGAGTGCACATTTGGGCATTAAAATATAATTGTTTACAGTTACAAGTTTTATAAACCTATAGAACATCATTTTCCAAACAGAAATATAAAGGTTGCTTCCATTATTTTCCTCACCAAAATGTTAAAGTATAAGATGAGTTAATGAGTGTCCACTAGAGGGCAGTAGGTGAACGTCCAAAGAATAGGAATTGTTATTCGCTATTGAAATTTGCATTCGTGTTATAAATTAAGTTGTTTAAAATTATATTTTATATATTATCATTTAAATAGCATTAGCATTAATGTGCATTACATGAGTAAATAAGATTCATTTTGTATTACTTCAAGTATTTCTTTTTTCTTTTGTAGCCTACTAGTCATTTTATATTTCCCATTTTCTCATCTTCTTATGATTTTTTAATATTTTTTTTAAATCCTTCAATTTGGTCGCAGCCAGATGCACGAAATCAAGTGCTAAATGCCATTTAAGTCACTTAATGCGCGCGCGCGTGTGTGTGTGTGTGTGTGTGTGTGTGTGTGTGTGTGTGTGTAAGTAATAGTAAGAAATATAGTAAGAATTTAATCTATCAGTTTTCAGGGTCATGTCGGTGACGGTTAAATCTGTCTCCATGGAGAGTCTCTTCACATCAAGTGTGTTTGATTAGCAACACCAGTCATTGAAAGTTTCAAATATTAACAAATCCTTCAGCCAGGGTGGTTTTTGCTGTGGCAGCAGGTTTGTGGAATTGCACCGAAAGCCTATGTAAACATTTTGTGCGGTGCGTTTTCCCGCAAATTCCCGCAACACTTCCGAGTCTCTGGTCAAACACGGAGCGTTTCTGTCCATCTCTCGGCTCTGCACTGACAGGATCGCCATTGTTTTTGCCGTCCCTGGAGCACCCGGCTCACTTCAAGGATAAATGTGTCTGTTGGTGACCTAGTAAAACTAACAGCCGGCCAGGCTTGTGCTCACTGTGACAGAGTGGCAGAAAGGGGCCCACAGCTACTGTTCTCTACACACACACACACACACACACACAAACTCATTAGACAGAGCTGTTATTTTCAATGTACACCAAGAGGGTTCGTCTTTGTCTTCAGCTGTAATAACCCCCCATCTCCAGCTACTATGTTAACCTAGTGCACAAAAAGAGCTAAAAATGTAACATATGTTGGCACTTAAATGGATAGTTCACCCAAAAATGAAAATTCTGTCATTATACTCACCCTCATTTCGTTCCAACCCCGTAAGACCTTCGTTCATCTTCGGAACACAAACATTTTTTTTTTTTTGATGAAATTCGAGAGCTTTCTGGCCTTCCATAGACAGCAAGGGTCCTAACACGTTCAAGGCAGAGAAACGTAGCAAGGACATTTGATGGCGTTAAAATGATGACATGAAATCAGTGGTCCAACCGTAATTTTACGAAGCTATGAGAACGCTTTTTGTGTGCAAATAAAACAAAAATAACCACTTTATTCAACAATTATTCTTCTTCATTTGTGAAATGAAACCACAATTATCACTTTGTCGAAATTTCACAGGCAAAAAATGCCCATTATCAATAGTATAGAAATGCATAAGGCACTGCTCACATATAATCACTATAAACCAAGCAAATCTATTGCGAATTTGTGTGACAACTTGAAGACGAGCGATATCCGTGAGGGGAATTTTTTCTAATAAAACTATTGAACTATTTTTCATTTAATAGTTATATGGATTTCTACTGAAATGACTGCATTTCGCCCACAAAATTTCGAAAGCAAAAGTTGAAATTTTGTAGGCAATAAAGGTCTGAAGTGGTGAATCGAAAACATTTCGCCCCCTGGTGGCTGGCTGCAGTATAGGTCACAAATCAAACTGATGTATGCTCACTCTTAAAAATAAAGGTACTTAAAAGGTTCTTCACAGCGATGCCATAGAAGAACCATGTTTGGCTCCACAAAGAACCACTCAGTCAGTGGTTCTTTAAAGAACCATCTCTTTCTTACCTTCTTATAATCTGAAGAACCTTCTTTCGCCAAATAAATGTACTTTTAGTTAGTTATTTGATGCTATAAAAACAAAGTGTGGTGTCATGATTGTGTTCTTGGGATTGGGTTTGCAAAGACTTGGGCTTCAAATGACGTCATGAGCACAAGATGACAGCGGCTAAATCTGGGATATTTTGACCTCACTTTTCTATAGTGGAAAGAAGTACAGACGCATCGTCCATCTTGTTTTTACAGTCTATGTCCACATCACGTGGATTCCTATTAAAATGACCGGATTTTGTCTGTGAAAATTAACAGAACATCTGTAAATATGATTGCACCTTTAGACTAATTAGATTAAGGCAATGCATCAACATCAAAAAGCATCAAAGCAATCAAACCTGTTTTTAACATACACTTGTTACATTCTTCCTTGGTTCCTAAATACTTTTTTTTTTTTTTTTACCAAACTATGGGCTCTTTTGACTTTTGCCAGTAACCAACACCTTATCAACACCCTAGCAACCATCCACAACATTCTAGCAATGTGGTGGCGTGAAGTGAACAAGCACCAATCACATACATGACTGACAGTTTACAACATTAATATTTAAAAAACTTAAACACTCAGCACACAAAGAAATAAAGAAAATCACTTGTAATTGGCTGGCCCGATAACTAGCCAGTCTGTTCTAAATAAGAGCCGTATGAGATGTGTGTTGCTCCATATATAAAAATTCTGTTTGAGAGACTAGACTTTCATGTCAAGAGTTTCAGTCCAAAGCTCAGAATGGCAGAGCCAGTGGAGGATAGAAAGAGGTGAGTGATGTGTGTCAGGGATCGAAGAAATGAGAAAAGCCAGACCAGCCTAAAAGAGGAAGGAAGAGGATTGGAGTTATTCATTATTCAAAAAATTCCCCAAATTATTGTTGAATATTGATTTTGACCAAGTAAGGCAATAAATATGTCTGTTTGGTGAAATTACAGTCTTAAGAATAATCAAACCAAATCAAACTGCCTCAAAATATCTATGAAAACATGAAAATGGCAGAAATCTCCCATTTACATGTCTACATTTGATCAGACCTGTCACTCTTCATCTTATCTGACTTTGATCATGTGGAACACATGAGCTGTTAAAATAGACAAGATGACGGTTTCCAATTAACAAAAATGCATGCTGATTACTTACTGTCAAGTTAGTTGCAATTTTACTTAAATAATAATAATAATAATAATAATAAATGTTGAACCCGGGTCCCCTTGCACAATAGATACCATTAGACTACATTTCACAATGTAATAAAAAAATTAAGTTGGTCAAATGTTTACTTTATGAATACTGGAATTTTGGAATTTATGGAATTTTCACAGGTGTTTTACCTGTATTTTGAATCATGCATTGTATGTTTCAGAGTCAAAGGAAATGTTAGTAAGCATCGCTGATAATGTCCTAATCAGTTTACCAGCACCTTTTCTGTTTTTCTACTGATTTTTTTCTTAAGTTGCCTTTTCTGACATAAAGTGAGATCTCCTCTTAAAAACAGATACATCTATAGGCAACCATTGTTGTGCACTTACAAAGGTAGGTTCGTTCGATATCAAAGATTTACTTGCATTACTTCAACCTTAGATGTTAATATGCATCCCCTTGGACGCAAAGCGACTGCTTTGATCTGGAACGTATCATGCATGCATACTTTCTTCCGTTTTGCGCTTAGAAATCTGAAGCTGGAGTAAATTTTGCTGTCATCATCAGGTTTATATCCCCCAGAAGTTACCAGAACACCCTCAATCGCCAGCAGTTACGAGACCTCTGAGCATGTACGAGCTCTAAAACTGATATCATTTAAAATTCTCCTTCTTCCACGTGAAATATTTCATCTGCTGAGAGAGTAGTTTTTGCACAAAGAACTCTGGGCTCAAGTTAATTTAACCTTCTTCTTCCCCCGGGTGAGGCCCGTGGAGGCTCGTCTCTCTTTCTCTCCACTGCCTCGTAGTTTTGTGCAGGTGGAGGTGCTGGAGATGTAGCTGTGGGGGTTTTGGATGCTGTAGGAGGTTAATCTAATATCACATGAGCGAAATCTCGAAGGAAACGGCGTTATGTTTACACCCCGCAGCACACAACACACACAAAACAAGTCCCAGACTATAACTCTCATCATCATTGTCAGTAGTGGAGTCATAACATTCATCATCTGCATCCTCATTGTCATCAAGGTTTTACGCATCAATCGAATCCCCCTGGCCAGAAGTAGAGGTTAACGTCTGAACCGCACATCAATGGTGGCCTCTTGTGGCTGACAGATGCATACAGCTTTACTTTCTTTTCTCGTTCTTGGTGTGTGTTCTTTTTCTCAGGCAGCTTTTGCACAGGAAGCCCTTGAGAATCATATGGTGAAGTTGCTACTGTTTTAGAGTGTTTGCACGTGTGTCCTTGCGTTTGAGGTTCAAGACCTGATGGATGGTTCAGAACATCTAGGTTCCAAAAAACACTTAGTAGAAGGAGACAGACCTCTTGTAAAGAAAACTGAAGAGAAGAAATGGTAGGCATTACAATATGGCAGTAAGATTAGAGGTCCTGCGTTAAAAGAGCCACTTTGATACAGTTTCCAGAATGTGTTTGTGCATTTAGTACATTAAAAATGTTTTTTATGTGATTTGAGCTAATGTTTTTGGAACAAAATCTTGACACAGATTTAGAGATTTTAGCCTTTCCCATTTATGTAGAAGGAATTGTACTTAAATGCTTGTTTCTTGCATGAAAAATAGCTGCCTGGAGGTACAATTACAATGTCCATTTTACTTACATATTAAGGACATTCTCTCTCAGTTAACACTGTGAATTATATAAGGTGGTGTTTCAGTTGTATTTAAATGGATAACTATTAATTTGAAGAACCAACTTCAAGAGTCATTTGTTTTGTGAACTGGGCTACATTGGTTGCGCTGTATGTTTTTGATTTCCTACAAGAACTGGCTCATATGAGTCATTTGTTTGTGAATCAGACTACACTGGTTGTGCTGTATGTTTGATTCGGTTAAAAGATCTGACTTGTACGAGTCAATTTTCTAATTTTCTTGAATTGGACTATACTCGTCGTGCTGTGTGTTTTCTAAAAAGATCAGACTCTTGTTTGGGGGGGGGGACTACACTGGTTGTTTTTGACCCTGTTAAAATTCATTTGTTTTGTGAATCAGACTACACTGATTGAGCTGTTTTTAATTTTCTAAAAAGATATGGCTAATATGAGTCTGCACCAGTTGTATGTGTTCAAATAAAGAGGCTGATTAATCGCTAAATCGAGGTTTTTACCTAGAGGTGTTACCAAGGTGGACTTGCAATTCCCTTACTGCATAACATGACTGAGCGTTATTACTTTTTTCTCTTAGTACTGTGGTAATAACATGGGCTATTTTTGAACGCTTCTATTAAAAAGATGTTTCACAAATCTCAGGCCACTTACGTGTTCATTTTTTAAATATTTCTGATAATTTGATTGTGCATCTCAGCCATCAATAACACTACAGTGCTATGAACATGGCATAACTTATTTTATCATGCTAAAACACAAAAGTCCACAGATTTCCCCCCAAAATCAGTGCAGAAAATGGCAAACATTCTGCAGATTCCATTTATTACCACCTGATTCCACCAGAGTATATTTTAGTAAGGGATGGTGCAATTTTCAAATGACTGTTGTAAACGAGAGTCGTGCGTATTCCTTTATGCTGAGCAGATGTAAAACAACAGTGTCTCAAGAAAGACCCCCAGGTTAAACAGAAGGATGTACACATGGCCCATGTTGATTGGTTAAATCCTCATCTCCCACGAGACACTGTTGCCAACCTTCTCCTATTCTCGCTTTAAACACTCCTGATATACAGCTGGCCTGTTAAAACAATTCCCTAGCTGCCTTCAATTTGGAGTACAGCAGAACGTGACAGAATCCGTAGCGGCATATTGGAGTTGCCGACTCAGTGATGCAAACCGTGACAGCTCTTCTCAGATGATAAGGCAAGGTTTATTTAATTAGGACACATAACTGTTAGCTTATGACATGGATACGTACACAAAATGATATTGACACATTTAAAACTCACAAGTGCTATGAGGATAAATTAAACAAACGAAAAAAAGAGAAAAATCATGAACAATTGCTTCTGAATGCTACATGCTGAGGGTTTACAAGACAGAACGTACAACATAGAAAGACAAACAGGATAATGGTGGAAAAATGAGAATTTGAAAATCAAATATAAACTCCTGTCTCTATATTAAAATCCTCCGGATATTTTGCTACATTTTAATGGTTATGTGATATATGACGGAAGGTATGGCAGCAAAGTCATTAAAAAGAAAGAAAGCAAAGAAATCGGAGCAGAAAATTGATTTCTTTTTCCTCAAAGGAAAGTGGTATTGTAAAATGAATGCATTATAGTAGCTGCCGAAGGAAAAAAAAAAACATTTTGATAGTCTTTTCCATTTGATGTGATGGGTGTGGGGGTTTATTTCAGAATAGACACCAAAATGAGTCATTTATATTGAACACAATGTGAAAATCGCACCGGAACTCGAGCGAAATGAAGCTGTATAGCTGGAGATAAAAGAATGCACTCATGCAAAATGTAAATAACATGGTTAAACACCAAACCAGTGCAGCCATGGAGACAATATCTGCAATTTTACTCTTAACAGATCATCGGAACACCACCATTCCAGATGGAAGAAGGGAAAACCCCTTGTGTTGCAGTTTAAATCTCACTTCCATATTTATCAGACAGAACATGAGCTGAAACAAAAGCCCATCCTCTTTCCATCTGTATGACGAAAATGAACTGACAGAAGGAGTTTTTCATTTTTGCAGAAGTACAAATAATGCAACTCTGACTGACTTTGAAATTGAGTGCTTTAGCTGTTCAGAGCTGATCCTATTTTTACATTCAGAATTCTGATTCTTTTTCTGGAAAGAGATAAAAGACAATTTATATTTTAAAAAAGTACAGATTATTTTAAATTAGATTTAATATTGACACTGGAGTTAAACCTAGTTTCACCTACTGTACTTTCCCTGCCCTCTCTTACACTGTGTCCTAACCAGACATGACTTTTCCAGCATCATTTCATTCGGGAAAATTCTGTGTAATGACAGATCCAGTGAGAACCTATTTCATGTTTAAAGCTGAAATGTGTCACTTTTTTAATGTTAAAACAATTATTAGTAAGACAATCATAATTTGAGTTCTCTAAAAAGTGAAACACTGCAGCTCTGAGGTGTTTTCAAAACATTGATCTGTTTGTTTGAACATCTACAGCAACACTGGTTCAGCCAATGGGGTGTGTTTGGGGGCGGGGCTATTGAATTGTCTCCGGGTGGAGTGCTTGGGAAACCTGTTTAAAAACAGTCAACTCAGTCTAGCAAATGACACGCTTCAGCTTTAATGTGCAGCTATATGGAGTGGGATTTTGCTTTATTGTGGTTAGGACTCAGTTTTAAGGGCCATTCACACAGAACACATTTTTGCATTGCACTGCACTAGTTTTAAAATTGTTTTTCTATGTAAACATGAGCTAGACGGATGCGTTTGACGCGTCTCACACGTTGTACGACATCCTAAAAAAGTTCTATACTTCGTGGTTTTTTGCGTGTTGCGATTTTAAACGCAAAAAACGCATTCTGTGGGAATGGCCCTTACAATGCAAAAGATTTTTATGTATACACACACCGCTACGTAAGAAACGTATGACTCATACACAAATCCAACTACTAGAATGCTCATAAATTTCCTGCATCCTTCACCTTCCACTTTCTTATTCTCTTTTTTGTCAAATTAAATTTCCCCAACAAACAATCACTGCTCGATTACACTTGTTGAAGAGGCATTGCTTCTTAAAGGTGCAGAAGAATTGACACAAACTGAATTTGAAAATCTCTTACTTATAGAAATCACAGATTTATGCTATTTATTGGAATACACAAGGCCTCTTAGACTCAAGTAGGTGCATCTAGAGTCTGATTATAATAGACTTCTCAGTTTCTCCTAACCAGAGGGAAAGTGAGACCTAAGGAGTGGATGGACTAGTTCCGCTCCAGCAGTGGCAGTTATACGCTGGTTCATCCACGAGCAGCTTCATATGGTGCAGCATTACATTGCTAGATCTTTAGCAGCCAAAGTAAAATGATCTTACAGTGTGAGTCCTCAAAACTCGCTTTAACATATTCTGATACAGTCCTGCACCACCCGATAAAGGGGGCAGAAATATAGTACACTATTAGATAGTGAATGTTTAATCTGTACCGCTATACACTCGAGAGGGCTATGTTGATAGACTAGACAAAGTCGATCCTGACATGTGTCCTTAGAGTGTTGACTTGAATGAAAATGAGACTGTGAGGGAAAGAAGTACAGTTTGTTTATGTCGTACTCTTGTATAAGGGCTGTTTAGCCAACAAAATACTGAAATATGTCTTTCCACAATTTTCAAGTGGACAAAAAAATAAAAGTAAAGTAAATTAGACATCCAATCCTTTACTTCCATCCTTCGGACTCTTTCATTCACGCCACATTAAATATGCCGTCCACTTTGACTGAAGTCTGCAGACACTATCAGTTGTGCGCCATTTGAAATTGAATTTAGAATGTTTTTAAATTCAATTTCTGAATTTGAATTTAACAAAGTAGAAATAAAATAAACTGAAATTCAAAGACATTCTTGTGTATTTTTAATAAGAATAATGAAAGTTTGCTGGGACAATTTAGTAAATTCCCCTTTCTGTCATTCCAAGTCAAATCTCAATTCAATTTCCTTTGGGGGCGTGGCTGATCCAATTCCAATTCACACTCACGAACTGAAAGGATGCCAATTCCAATGTCACCTTTTGCACAACCTTGTGCTCTCTATAAATTATTCTATTTTCTCAAGATTTCAGCATATGGCTCATACTGTATATTACAAACTTTCGAAACAAAATTTACTATATGCATAAAATATTGAAATATTGTTGGCCATAGTCTCTGTTTGGTCTCTGTGGGCTTCTGCCCTGACATGGAGATGCAGAGCACTAAATCTATACCAGCGACTTTAATGAACATCTGAGGGGGAAAAAAGACATTAGGACAAGCTGGTGGCTCAGTACCTTCCTGTGAATGAGAAATCGACTCTCCCAGAGGAACATAACACGGAAGTTGAGGGATAGCACTAGATGAGACTCTCTGGGGCGGAAGTTACAGCAGACGGATTGGATTTCTTTGGTTGTGGGGGCATCCAAAAATCTATAGCTCACAAGGCGTCTGTAATGTACCGTGCCAGAAAGATAACATTGGGAGTGGCAAGGAGGGAAAAGTGATACACCTGGGCCGTGTATTACATAGTCGTTGTGTACAAAGTCTTTTCAAAACCCCACTGGCCTGCATGCCTATCATGCCAGTCTGAATGAACGTCTGTTCCGAGCTGCCACCTGCCTGTTTCATCTGCAGATGCGTGCGCACACACACATCTGGCTGGGCTGGACAGAAGTGGCGGGCTGCCCGCTTTCTCCACCAGAGAAAGCCAAGTCCAAACAGCCAAGTCCGGCTCTCTCAACACAATCTATTTACAGATGTACACACAATCATACTACATGTACACGGACATTATACATACACAATACCCTCAAATTGCTCTTTTAACACATTTTGCACAAATCAAACCAAAACAAAAATTATACAAAAAAATCCATATGTATAACAATATACACTTGGACACCTGTCAGAAGCTTCTAACTGTCTTTTACATTCAAGAGGGGCGATTTGGGTC